>BLKR01001869.1:150000-241637 GCA_011170035.1 Teleogryllus occipitalis | reverse complement strand
CACCCCCGCATCGGGCATCCAACATTTGGGATAGTCACTGGAAATACATATCAAGGGATATGGTCGGAGTCAATTAAAACATTCAGTTTGCCGACGTTTCAGGATATATTTATTCCATCCTCAGGGATGGTGGTAAAACAAAGAGTAACGAGACTATACATATGGCAATTACAACATAATTGTGGGAAGGATGAGATAAATTGAAAAGTGGATCTTTATGTGATGATGCAGCGCTGGTAGAATAAGCAAGAAAATGGGAGAACCTGCTTTGTCCGTCACAAATCCATTATTCTTGAATCATCAGAAATCAAACTCGGATGCGTGATAGGTAACAAGATCGTTTGCTGTTGGTTGCACAACGATACATTCGACTTTACATGCTTTCGCAGAAAGCGCAGATTTGTTTTTACCTATTTAGACTCAACATAAGCACAGCTTTCTTGAACGATATCGAACAAGAGAAATTGTTCACAAACTGCTGAACAGAAACGAAATGTTTATCAGCAACATGGCTTAAGAAATATTTGTTCATATTATTGAGTACAACACGCTAGTGTTTTTTTTAAATTGCAAAATGATTTACTCCATTCATAACATGTCACAATGAGTGATGATAGTATTCTGAAAAATATATTGATAAGAATCCCTGTTAAGTTAATAAGAAGCCCTGACGAAGTCTCCGTAAAAGACCCAAATGTTGGCTCAACTATTCAATATCTTTGACTTACGATCCAAAGCCAAAAATATCCAACTAGCATGTTGGGTGTCTCCCAACTATCAGTGTACCTTACCACGTCCTTCCTTCCCTTCATACTGTTTCCTAGAATTGGCATTCAATAGCTGAGAAAGGCTTGGGTACCTCGTCTTTGGAAGAAATGGAAAACTGGCCAAGACGGTCCTACGGGCCACCTCAGGCAGTCAAGGTGAAAGGGTCCATCTCTGCACAAAGGCACAATGAGTGCGAAGGGCGTCGAACTTAAGAGGCCGGCGACTGGAGAGAAGGAGTACCTGTCGTCCCAGGAATCTGTGGAGAAAAGGAGGAATAGCCGTGCTAGAGGTCGACTAAGGACATATTGAAATTAAAAGGGGGGATGTAGTACGAGTTGGCGCACGTTGTGCCTTCAGGTGTGCAACCTCTAACTTCTCCAAGTCTGTTTGCGCGAGTTATGTCCCTTGATTTTAGCACAAGCGCTGACATCATCGAATACACACGCTAATGCGTGTACCGACGAATTCACTTCAGTCGCGCATTTGCTAACACTTCTTACACCGTCCACAGCTTAGTGTCCAAGGTCCTCTCATGAAGCAAAAGGCGGTCACGTTGGCACTTAATCGTAGGGGAGATAAAACAGCACAAGTAACAAGGAAAACTCGTCATTATATTTTCTGTCACCTATAATGAAGAGACTGCATAGAAAGGGAAGTTCAGCTCTGAAAATGGAATTTTTTGAATGTTTTTTTTTTCTTTTCATCATTCAAATCTGGGCGATTCTATATTTAAGATTTCTGCAATCTTCTTGAGGCATGCACAGTTAAATATAACAGTTGCGAAGCTGTAAGCGAGGAGAATTCATTGGTTTGACAGCATGCGCGACACTGACGCTCCTGGTGGCCAGCAAGACGTCAAAGTGTACAAGGGATAACAGGGGACTGCCTAGTAGTTCATAATTTTTAATGCTTAAAATTTTCGAAGACTTAAAATAGCATGTACGTATGTGCATAACATCTGAAAATTAGCAGTGTATACATAACAAAACGCCCATTCCAAGTTTTTTCATACTATAACGCAAATTTGTCAAAGGGTTGACAGAACAAAATCTATAATTACTGTGCCGAAGCAAAACAAGGAAACATCTCCGCATTTCTTTCATGATTCAAGGAAAACTGTACAAAAAAAACTTATTGAGATGAGGGCCCTACACCCAGAAATTAAACGACAATTCAAAAATAATTACAATTTTAATATTATAAATCAAAAATTATAAAATAGCATGAATTATAAAATAGCATGAATTTTAGGAACGGTTTCTCTTGCGAAGAGTCAGATAGTGTCATTGTTTCAGGATATAGCTGATGAAGTTGATAATAGTGGGAGGGTGGACGCCGTAATAATAGATTTCGCGAAGGCATTTGATGTTGTTCCACACGATAAATTGGTTCATAAATTAATGCAATCGGGTATTGACCCCAGAGTTGTGGCGTGGATTGACGAGCTTCTTCGAGATAGTAAACAGAAAGTCCGAGTTGGACAACAATTTTCGACTTAAGGAAAAGTAACTTCAGGGATCCCTCAAGGAAGCGTTATTGGACCTCTCCTGTTTCTCGCATTTGTGAATGACCTGCCAGACAATTTATATTCAAAGGTACGGCTATTTGCAGATGACTGTATAATATATCGAGTTATTCAATCAAATGTAGAAGAGGACATTTTGCAGGGTGATCTAGACAGATTACATTTTTGGGCGAAAAAGAATGACATGACAATAAATAGTTCGAAAAGCAAAACCATCACGTTTGGTAAGGGCCGCAAATACAAGGAAACTCAATACCGTTTAGGCAACGAAAACATTCCAAGAGTCGTGTCTTGGAAGTACCTGAGGATAATTTTTGATAGCAAATTGAGTTGGGAAAATCAGGTAAACTGTGTCGTAGGGAAAGCCTGGAGGTCCTTGCATTTTATTATGCGAATACTAAAAAAGAGTACTCCGAAAGCGAGAGAATTAGCTTATATATCTCTAGTTCGTCCATTAATGGAATACGGGGCTGTTTGTTGGGACCCTTATAGAAATTCCCAAAAGGAATATTTGAACAGAGTACAGAGAAGAGCATATACACTTGCTTTCCGAGGGAATAGGAAGAATGTTGAATGGGAGTCTCTAGAAATTAGGAGAGTTAAGGCAAGACTCTGTGCCCTGTACAAAGCGTATGCCGGTTATCCAGCTTGGAAAGATATCTACATCCGATTGGGTAGACCTTCGTACTTTAGTAGGGGGGATCACAAGCACAAAATTCAGTTTAGGCCACAGAGAACAGATGTTGGAAAACTTTCATTTACAAATAGAACAATAACGGACTGGAATAAGTTACCTGCGACAGCCTTGGAACCCTTTTCTCTAGGTGTTCAAAGATTTAAAAATAAATTATCTAATGGTATTTGTAAACTTTATTAATTTAGTAAGTTGGATTATTATATCAGTTATTATTTGATTATTATTGATATTTTTATTGCTATTATTATTGTGTTAATTACTATTAAATGCGTTCCTGTTCTAAATATATAATTATATTCAAAGTAGTATTGTATTGAAGTGTGGTTAAGTGTTGTGCAGTGAAGTGCAGTATAGAAGTAGAAAGAGAAGTGAATTTCAAATGTGAAGTGAAGTGAAGTGAAAGTGAAGTGTAATTAAAAAGTCGTGTAATGTTGTATTTAATAGTTTCAAATAACTGTGCAGGTCAACCATAAAATGTAGTTAAGGCAATTATTGTTAGCATATTATTATTATTATTATTATTATTATTATTATTATTATTATTATTATTATTATTATTATTATTATTATTATTATTATTATTATTATGTCTTTAAATAATTTAAAGTTACATTGTTAAATAATTTTAAGTTAATATTAGTAATATGTAAATTGTAGTTCTGCCACCAGGTTGTATATACCTACCTGCATCATAATAAATATCTATCTATAAATGTTCACATGTAATTTTTTTAACTGAAAAAGGTTCTTTCTTAACATCTTAAATGACAAACGCCGAAAGTACAAAAAATGTACAGGAAGCCATGTAGAAGATAAACAAGAAAACGTTATTGGAATCAGCTTATTGTAAATGTGCTTTAAAATAACATCATTCATGGACAATTTTGTTGATGCTTTCCTTTCTAGCTCTTCAGAAAACCTAAACAAGGGTAAATTTAGCGAATTCTTTTGATTGTTGCTACAATTTATTTCACAGGTATAATTATAGCAGGCATTTCCGTACGTTGTTGGCAGTTTTAATCCTACATCAAGGTATGCAGGACGCAAATGTCAACACAATTAGACAATGGCAAATGAACTCAGAGCAGATAATAAATAATATGCAATCGATTCAACTCACTGCATCAAAATTGTATAACGCTATCTCTTATTATCAAGCAAACCACGTGTAAACAGCATGCAAATATGTATGCCGCACCTCCCCATACTCGTGCTGACTCTTGCTCGCCACTAGGGTCGGATCCATCCGATCATAGGGGGGGGGGGCACCGTATATTTTTGTTAAATATTAAACACATACATATGAACACTCTAGGGCTTTTGGGGGTGGGGGTATAGCTCCCATGGAGTCCTCTAGATCCGCCAGTGCTCGCCACTGGGAGCGCTGAAGTCACGCTGGATAAAATAAATCATAGGGAGCTTCGCAACTGTTGCACTAAATTGTGAGGCATACGTAGTACTTTCGTAGCAACATCCTATTCCTTCTTTCTCTTATAAACCACATTTCATATTTTCGCTTCTGTTACATTTTAATTGACTTCCGATTGCTCCTCAAAAGATGTTCCGACCAATTAGTGTTTTTCATTGTCGTGTGTTTAATTTACTAAATGTCGTGTTAATTCAATTTGTCTGAGTCCTCCTATTTCTTTTCTAAGAACTTAATAATAGGTACACGGAAAACGCTCCTCAATCGTTCTTCAAATTTTTCTGTCTTGTGCGATCCTTCGCCAGGACTTCCCCCACCTCCACATCCCATTAGTTGCGTCTCATTTTGTTTTTTCATTTTATTACTATTATTATTATTATTATTATTATTATTATTATTGTTGTTGTTGTTTTGTGCTTTGTGATCATAAATAATGTATTCGAAGGATTCAGAAGATGAGCAATTCGATCTTTGAGAATTCGTGAATCTCCTGTACGAAGAACTTCTCTGTGCCCGAGAAGGCGCACGGCGTCAGAATTCCCCACGCGCGAGTGTTTTCCTCGACGCTCTCCGGTGGTCGAAGCGCCTTCGCCGCCGCTCTCGCGAACCATTGTTCCCCCACCCCACCCTTCGAGAGCGGCGCGAGGCGCAGAGTGCGACCTCTAGCGCGGGCGAGGAGCGTCAGCTCGAAAAACAAGCGAAGACGCGCTGCGCCGCGCTGGGCCGCCGGCCGCAGCCGCTTTGATGTCCGCCGCTGACAGGTAATCATCGCCGCCTCTCCGCCGCTGACGAGCCACCCTCCGCCCCGCTACCCCCTCGTTCCGTCTCCATGGAGACGGGCGAGCTCGCCTCGTTCTTCCGCTGATTGGACGAACGTGCCTGTCATCTTGCGTCGCCCCCCCCCCGCCCCTTCACACCGATTGCTCTCTTCGCGCGCGTTTATTATGCGAAGGGGCGCGCGCCGTATGCATTTCAAAGGTGCGCTCTTCGTGTTGCTTCTGATACCGCTCCCTCCCCCTAACCTTTGTCGGCGGCGGCGCTCCAAATATTCCCAAACGACGTTTCGGCAGGTTCGCTCTGTTTATTTGCTGCGGACCCAGTGACACGCTCCATCTGGACCCACCACGCGGAGAAGTGGCGCGCTGTAAAGAAGCGAGAGGTAATTCTACATAGAGAGCAAGAACTGTCGAAAACCAAGATGAAAGCAGAATAGAACACTAGTCAAACATTGGTTTCTCATGTTGGATAAAAATGGCGATGCAGCCTTCAGAATGTTTGACAGGGCGATTGTGAGGAGGAATCCTGTTTGAGAAGTGATGGCTTCGCCCAAATGACAACAGATGTTCGTGAGCTTTCCAGGCTCCAACAGCAAAAGCCGAATCAATGGCGAGAAAGAAACCTGTCATGTAGCAGTCTTTCGGGCTCCAAGACAACCCAAAGGGATTTACGACATGACTGGGCAACACTACATCAGGGCTAGGCAGTGGCGCAACCAGAATTTTTCTGTGAGGAGGGCTGCTATGGTAGTGTTCAGTCGTCTAGATGTGGTCTTACAAAAAATTTTGCTCTTACGCCGATTTTGTTTATTTATTGAATTATAGATATTTATAATTGAAAATTACTATTGAAAATTAGAAAAATATACTTATAAAATATGCTTTTGGAAGAGGGACTGAAGCTCCATGAGTCCCCAATACCCTTTCTGGATATGCTATTCGTGTTGAGATTACACATACTTAGTGGCAATGAAAAACTTAGTCACAGTGTTAGTTAATAGTTATAGGAAAATGCAATGTAATAAATATAGTATATGGAAATGATAAAACATTTGCCAGAAAAAAAACTCAATAAATAAATATTTTGTTCCCTATTTTAAGTGTATGACGGTGCACACCGCTCAGACCTCAGCTACGTCGCACCCTTGATTGTTTTCCTCTTAGTTTAGGCTCTGATCAAAACCCAGCTGCAGATGCATGAAAACCGTCCATTGGCGTTCTCCAGAGATGGAATTGGAATTGGGTCGTCTCGTCGGCCGCCGCTTCGGAGAGACCCCGCCGCGCGCGCTGGAGGAAGACATGTCGGGCCACGCAGCGCGCCCACAAATCACGCCCCACGTCCCAACAATGACAAATCCCCGCGCGCCTCTGTGGAGGCGGCAAAGCGGCCGACGCACCACGTGGCCCCCGGCCACATCTGCCGCTCTCCGCCTTCACCGCCCCGACTCGCCCACCCTGTGCCGCTCCGCACCGCCCCGCCACCGCTCTTCCAACACACACTAGTACCTATTAGTAGGGGGCGGATTTTGATGACCTAAAACACCGCCAAATGATCAAAAAATCTCTTAAAGTGCTTTAAAAGTGCCCTAAAACCAAAGAAAAATGACGTAAAAAATGTTATCAAAACCAGTACGGATGAACAACTCACGCTGTTGGATAAGTTACTGATATAATCGAGGCTTCTTCCATTCGTTCGAGTGAACTCAGCTTGCAAACTTTTGGCTTGGACTGTTCTTTGCCAGAAAACACTCTGTCTTTATTTATCCCGAAATCGTCCGAATCAGCAATGACGCTACGTCACAAGAATTACAGACTCACAACAGCTGTCAAAACAATTTCTGAGCAAATAAATAGAGTAATTTGTGAATAACATTTATTGCATCTCGTAAATATTATTTGAAGCAAGTGCCATTAAAAATAACATTAAAATCGAAGAAGTCATCAAAAATGCATTAAAAATGACGGGAAAAGGTAAAAAATGACATTAGTCGAAATTAATAAAAATGCAAAATAATGACCTATACAAATGCATCAGTTCCTTTTGTCATTACATAAAATGAATTTCTGTACTAAATGGCATTCTTCTAAAGTAAAAAGAAAAAAAATGACATTTCATAAAAATCCGCCCCCTACTTACGCCTGGCTCCTCCGCGCCAACACATCTCAGGCCTCGCCCCGCGCTGCCCCACCCTGCAATGCTCCGCACGTCTACGCACCACTCCGCCCCTCTGCGCGGCGACTCCTCCCTATTCGCTGCGAATCGGCCCCGCACTGTCCAACTGTTGCACCTCGCGTGCATGTCTACCACATCTCTCCGCACCACTCCACCTCTAGCCGCACCTCTTCGCTTGCCACCACGACAACTCATCTCTCACCGAGTCACCCCGCCACTCTCAAATCAACCACCTCTCTCCGCACCGCCCCCTCACTCAACACAGCCCCGACTCTCTCCGCGCCTCCCCATCTCTCTCCAAGCCACCCCATGTCCTTCCACACCACCCCGCCGCTCCCCAATACAGCCCGCATGTCTCCATCCACCCCGACCCTCTCCTTACGTGCTTATCTCTACATTCAGTGGCGCCTTCCAGTTTTACTCCGACTCCGCCCCGCCATTCTTCTCTCCACACGTCCCGAGTCACAGCTGCCTCTTCCACCATCCCCTCCCCTCCCCTGCCCAGCCGTGAGACCAGCGCAGCGGCAGGGCTGGCTACCGCGCGCAAGGCGCGAACGCCCACGGCTTCTCACTCGCCATTCGCCCGCCCGCCCGCCGCGTGATATATGGGCGCCTACACAGGGGCATAAACACTACATGGAGGACCCGCCGCGCCGTTCCGTCCCTCGCACCTGCACGTCCTGCTCCTCGGCTCCTTCAAAAAGTCACTTACGTCGTCAAAATGGAAAAGCACAATGCAAATTGCAGATCTGTTGTAAGTACTGTCACCAATTCGCTCTCGCACATGGATCGGCTAAAAAATATGCATCTCAAAAAATGAACACTGTGCACATTCGAATTTGAACTTACAACAACGCCAACAGATGGGCGAGAATATTGCGCAATATACTGTGCAAACGATGTCAATTGATCGATAAGAGATGAATTTACCGTCGATCGTCGTAATTCATGTTTTCGGATCAATTCGTCTATTTAAAAAGACACACTGATTAAGTTTCAGCTAATTGTTATAAGTTAAATTTTGAAAAGAAATGGCTGATTAGCTTTTTTCGCTGAAATAAAAGAATTTGATAATTACTAGATAGTTACTTTTAATTTAATTTAAATTTTTATAAACATAAAGTTACAAATTGGTTCGGTTGTAAGACTGAGTTGTAACAAATGTAATATTTTGGAGTAAAATAGCAAAATGAAACCAAATGTTACAATATTACAACCATTTCATCAGTCATAAGAATTACTTCAGCACAGAATTACAGTCACCCACTTTAGCAAGGGTTAGAAGGTAGATTCACCCGCCCGGACCCACCACGCGTCTCGTGTTCAACCATTTTCCGCAAGCGTTCACAGACGCCAGGTTTTGCCTGCTGGGTTTGCCCATATCCCATGTCCTCAGTTTAACGGCCGTCTGACTGTGCTTTCCCTCTCCCCCATCCATAGCTAACCTTTATTCGCGCGAGAGGCGCTTTTGCATCGACAAGGGCACGTCGCTGCCCAACTTGTAGAGGACCGTACTCTGAACAGGGTAATGCGCACAGACGTTAGGGAGATATTCCATTCATCACGGGATGTTATTTATGATCGTAAGGCGCCCCGTTTACATCAATTTTAGGAAACGTGACATTGTCCCAGGCTTCATAAAGAAAAGTGATATAAACGTAGAGAAAAGACCTTGCATTGAAGAGTCTAGACATTACGTCAGACATTTGAAACTCGCTCAAAATCGGAAGTAAACAAATCACCTACAAGAAGAAACAACGACACTAAATTGACTGTACTATACGAAAATTTTATTGCACAGTTCTCTACGTAAAATGTGTATATTGTGACATACCAGATTGTCACCAATATAAAATTCAGCGAATTTTATTAAAAATAACACGTTATTAGCAAAAAGACGCTGGTTGTCATGGTACCGGAGTGCAAGATATAAACAATGTCCATTAGTTCAAAAGCGTACGATAAGTAGATCGCACAATTTTTGGTGATTTGAAGATTGGTCAAGGTTTTGAAATATAATTAAGATAAATTCTGCCCCACGTTGGGCTAGCCATTTTGAAACATACCCATTTCATATACCCGAGTTGCTGCCCGCCAATTCCTGTAACCCGTTTCCGAATTTCTAATAAATATAATCGTGAATACTTACGATTACTTAATTCGCCCCCATACAGAGAAGCGTGGAATTTGAAATGCAAAATTTAAATATCCTACTGGATTGCACGTGACGGCAAATGATAATCAGCTTTCACCAAAACAAATAACGAATTTATTTATAAATTTTAGTAACAAAGTATATCATTCTTTTTGGTCATCACCTTTACTGTAGCGCTATAGAACCTGTTATCCATGAGAATCCTGGGCGCTGTCCTGGTAAAGGTTGTCTCCCCGTAGACTTCAGCAATGGGCCTTGTCCTATCTTCTTTCTTGCTACCGACCAAATCCGTATCTTGTCGTTTCTTCTCATAAACCACTATGTACACTGTTTATCCATTGGCTTTCCATACCCATTCACCTGTTTGAATTGCTACAAGTTCTAATACTCCTTATTGTTCATTACCTAAGCAAAATCGTAAGTGCTGTTAAAATATTAGCATATAAGTTCACCAAGTTATTATTGCAACCGCCATTCACGCATGGTTTTCCATACTCATGGCTCTAGAATTTCACATTCACGGTGCTGGCAATCACGAACTAGTGATGTGACATCGTTAAAATATATCTATATTCAAAGTTGAAACATCAATATTAATAACGCATCGACTACAAATCACCTGTTTTAAACGTCAAAGTTTTAAAGCTGGTTTAGTAGCCTTTGCATCAGATTCGAGCGCAACAAATTTTAACTTGCCCAGTGACTGTGTTTATTAATTTACAATTAAGAGTTACAATAATAATAATAATAATAATAATAATAATAATAATAATAATAATAATAATAATAATAACGATAATAATACCATAGAACAAAACTGAAAACGGAAAGCCCTACCGGACAGCCTTCAGTTCGCCGAATAATGGTATGGAAAAAGGGGGCAGACCCTACGCCCGTAGCGCATTCATTGACCGCCTCTCCATGTGCGAAACACGAAGAAGTAAGTCCGAAATGCTAGAGCGTTAAGAGTTACCTCAGGCGAGAGATAGTTTGCTAGATGAAGGTAGTTCAAAGCGTTCATCTGTTTCGAACACAGTGTTCTTCTTCTTCTACTTCTTTCCCTGATGCCTCTCAGCGTCAAGTTGAACACAATATTACCATCAGTAAGTTTCATATTTTAACTTTTGGAATATGTGATTACGGTCATTTTACATTCACAAACAAAACATCGAAAACGAACAAACGAGCACAAAACATCGGCATGATAAAAATCATCGGCTTCAATAGTATAACGAAGTGGAAAACATTAATGTTTCTACAAAAACTATTTTACCTTCCCAATTTTGGCTACAATCGCTGTTTACCCAGACTGGCGGAACGGAAGTGGTGTAATTGCCACTATCCCTAGCGTGTGGACGTGACCATTCCATTCCAGTTTAAATCAAATTTATTCTACTTGACTAGTGGCCGAATGTTCGGCTCCAAGTCGGCAGATCCGAGGATGATGTCTATGCCGTCAAAAACCGCTAATATAATTAATAAAAATGATCGTGAAGACAATACCTTTTATTTAAACCATTGGAATGTCAACAACTCACTACAAACTACCTCTGCACTCTAGCTTTGCAAAGAGCCAATTTAGTGTGGAGGGGGGAATTACACTTTCCTGAAAGACGCAAACGATGTATTCACAATTTGGCTCCTCTACAGAATTAGACCTAAAACGGTGAAATCTCGCTGCAGCTATTTGCTTCACAAGTTTCCAGTGGAAAGCACATTTGATTAGCTCATTCATCTTTCCAGCATAAAATGCTTTCCCCACAGATTAAATAGTGAGTCACTCCAACAGAAGGAATTTGCCATTTGAATTGATGCTCGTCAGAACAAAGTGGTCATGAAATCATTGACATTAAAGAAAGAAAAATCAAGAGAGATGAGAACTGTAAATCTGTTCTTCAGGAATTTAAAAAGTAAGTTCCCATCCACGGGTTTTGTGAAAAATCTTAACTCACCACATGTTTTGATTCTAAAGCTGACAGAAGGCCTGGAGCTTATGTCCTCTAACAGCAACTCACCTGGAACAGTAAAAAATAACGTAAGACTTTCATTACGCCATCAACGCACGTAAAAATCATGAAAGTGTATATTACAAAAACTCGGCGAAAAACCATATCATTAGGAAAAGAAGAATAATCTACGTAAACGTTGACAGAATTATCTACAGGAAATTCACTGAAATACTTTTTTCAATTTCAGGGTATGCCCCCTTAACGTCCCACCGTCGCGAAAGAAGAAAAAAATGCCACGTTTACGCCAGAAAATGTGAGACAGATCAAAATTGGAAATGGATTACACATTTGTAATTGAAACTCAAACTGATGATCCATTTCCACAAGCATTCAAAACGCACTCCATTGAAAGAAACATCGGAAAATTCACAAGGTTTCCAGCAGAAATCCAAGAACAATCCGATGCCATTTGCCCTTGAGAAAAGAATTAGAATATCGACAAAGATTGGATGAATGATTTGGAGGAAAACAAAAATAAGAGAGATTAAAGAGTTGCTTACACACTGTCTTCTGTAAAAAGTAAGAAAAGGCAAACAAAGAACAACTGGCAAATGTGCGACAATTTTTCAGTCGCCACATGAATTTACATCTTGTGAAATATTTTAGTAATTTCATTCAAATACACTCATTCAATTTCCATATAAAATTGTCTGTAATTAGTCAATGAAAACTGTTAAAAAATAGAGAGTGTGAGTCAAAGACGTAAAGGTACAAAGAAAGATCTCGCATACATGCTACATACTGTTGCAAAATTCTCGAACTACCGTACCGTATCTACACGACGCAAGGATAAACTATTTAAATATTTTTTAAAGGAATAGATTATGAATTATTTATGTTAAGCATTTGTTTGTTATTGGATCACTGCTAAATATAAAACTTGATAAACACCAAATTTGGGTATTAAACAGAGATCTAGATAAAACCATAACTTGTGTGCTGATATGTCAGACTCGTGAAATAAGCGCTCCCTTACCTGGTTAAACGCGAGCACTTAACCTCACAGTCAGTCAGAGCAACCTTAACAAAACAAACCCATCCGCATGGGAGACTTTCCATTCAAAACGAAAAAAAGAGCACATGCTTAATAAACGCTACACGAAGCGCGCGGCATATTTAACTTCGGCGGCGGCGGCGCGCAAGCAATCAATCAAGCGCGTGAACACGTGAAGAGCGCGAGAGAGTTCCCCCACCCCGTCCACGCGGGACGCACACTCTCTCAAAGCGTCTCGCGCCTTTGAGGGCGGCGGCCGCCGCGCACTCTTCCGCCCGGAAAGAGAAAACGGCCCGGCCCAGCCCGGCCCGCATTCACACCCTGCACAAAGGGCGGTGGACAGACGCGCCGAAGGGCGGGGCCCCCTCGCCCCTCGCTGCGCAGGGGCTTGAACGGGGCCCAAACGCGCGCCTCCCAGGCAAACAGTTTTTGGAAGTGAAACGTTTGTCGTGGTGGAGTACGTCCACTCACTTTGGGGACGAAACGAAAAGTATAACGCGTACTTTCTGGCTGAATTATTCGTTGAGGATGAAACTCGTTCATGACTATTTTAAATTGTCCTTACAGTATTTCTACAAAGGTGAAAACCACGACCCATAGGAGCCGACAAATTGTGCAGTGAAGTTGATAAAAAATGACCTATAAATTCCCACTAAGCTGATTTTACGTAAAAAAATAATAATACGATATAACATATGTGCTACATGCTATTGATAACGTTGAAAACATTAAATGAGCTCTCAAAGGAATCTCGTGAAAGAAATCAAATTCATACCGAGCAAACAATAACTGTTTGCACGAATTTAAAGTTCTTTTCCTGTATCTATAAAGTTTGACTTCTGACGCGCGTGGCGACCACATACTCATTTTCCTTCAGAAACGATAAGTATCTCAGAGGTAAACAGTCGTAAATCCAATTCTAAAGCTAAAAATTTCTGATAACTTCTTAAATTTTTTGCTCATTTGTAAATTGTATTAATGCCCTATTTTGCATCATCGTAAATATTTTTAATACAATTATTATTTTTAACCCCCCAATCTGTATTGAAAATAACTTAATTTGTTTTCAGTGACATATTTATTGTTACATTTGGTTCACTCTAAAATGTTGAAAGTGAACAAAAATATGCTTTAATATCGACTCCAGAAGCTTCAAGAAAATACCACTAAAAAGAAATATATTTTACAAATAGCAAAATGAAACTTTTTGACCACGAGCAGTGAATATATTACACTGATGTTTTATTATTTCATTTTTTTGTATAAACAAACTCTTAATATTGTAAAACTTGGTATCCCTTCTAATATATATTTTAACTTCTAAAGGGTATTTTATTATGTCCAATTAATTGAACCATAAAAAAGAAAAGCCCGCAAGCCAATGAGGGCGGCGCCGGATCTGACATTCAATCAGGTGGATCCCCCCTGGAGATACAACTTTCACCGAACTTACGGGACAAATGGCATGAGTTAATGCGTCCAAATCCAAAAAAATATCAATCATTAGTATTCAAAAATGATTAGACATTA
Organism: Teleogryllus occipitalis; assembly: GCA_011170035.1. Classification (NCBI taxonomy): domain Eukaryota; kingdom Metazoa; phylum Arthropoda; class Insecta; order Orthoptera; family Gryllidae; genus Teleogryllus; species Teleogryllus occipitalis. The sequence goes on along the minus strand of BLKR01001869.1, from coordinate 227,584 downwards.
AACTACTTTGTAGTACATTTTTCTGTCTCCAAAACTGGCCACATTGCGCGCAGGCGTTTTATAAACGCGTTTGGGTCTTTGCCGCCGCGCGCCATCGCAGGCGGGCGTCGCGTCGTCCCGTCCCGCCTCGCCTCGCCTCGAGTTGCCGGCGGGGAAGCGTTTCTTCACACGCGTCCGCGGCGTGCATTGAGCCCGCAGCCCCCCGCCGCGCCAGGAGGGATGGGGCAGGGGGAAGGGGGGGCGTCGAAACCCGCACCGCGCACGCAGCGCGTTAATCGCGCGCGACGTGAATGGGTGCGCGGCCAGGTGCGGAGGGCCGGTGCGCTGCACGCCCTCTGAGGAGGGGGAGGAGGAGGAGGCTCTGCAATTGGAGAGCCCGCGAGAGGCCTCGACGAGCCACCGGAGTTTTGATGAATGACTTTGGGGGTCGTTCAACTATTACGTACACAAAAATCGTCATTTTTTATCCTCTCCCTCCCGTCCTACGATTTCGGAAAAATAATTCTTCTACTCTCTCAGATGTACGGATTTCGTTTTTATAGATATCTTTTCTCCCACAAACAAACCAGAAAAGAACTGAAGCCCTCGAATTGAAATTAAAAATAAAATATTAATTAAATTAATGTTTAACGTGGAAATTAAAATCCTTTAAGGATGAGCGGATGTATGGCATTCCGAAAACATTTTTGATCTTAGTCTCGTGAAGTGCAGATTGTCGATATTATAACGATATGCAGGAAACGTAAAATTTAAGGTTCTTATCAAAACAAAGTTTTCACGAATCTCGTTAATACAGCCAGTCTCAGTGTCTCCGCTATATCAGGTCAGGTATAAGGGAAGAACTGTATGGATTTTGATACTTTTCATTTAATCTGTATTATTTATTTTTCACCAATTGTTTCCTCGAAAATCTTAAAAATCAGGGGACGCGTGTAGAGGCGACTGCAGCAGGAGCAGCTTAACGCATTATTATCATACTGTCTCAGTTCCCGTATTTCAGACTACAACGAATACTTTTTTTACATTGTTTGGCACTGTTTTTGGTACAAAAATGCGTGAAACGTCCGGCAATCCGCACCAATCTTTGAAATCATCTTCAACGGCAGTAACAGACCTTATTCCTGGCATGTGAACCGTGTAACTTTACTTCCAACGTTTGACGTCTGTATAAGATATAAAACTGCGAGGTACACACACACACGCACACGCGCACGAATACAGACATCATGGTAAACAATTTTAGTGTCTCAGGAAACCTCAAAACGAATTTGACCACAAAAATTTCGCATTGAATCCTATTCTTTCCTCTGTACTACATATCCACAAATTAACGCGAAAAAGATGAATAAAAGATGCACGGTAGAGGAAATCGGATACTTCGACAAAAGACAACCTGATACAGACAATCTGAAGAATACGAAAAATGGAAGTCTATTGGAAGACAGTTCAATAAAAACGTCTCAGATTTATCGGTGAAGGTGGTGCCACGCGAGTAAAGTTCACCAATGTGCAGTATTGTATGAATTCATCTAAACCGCTCGCAGACCGACGCCCTTTAAGAATGGCTCAGCAATTGAAGCGGCGGTTGTGAAAGCGGGTAGGGCGGAGCGGGGCGGGGCGAAGGGGCGGGTCGAGTCCGGAGACGGTCCTGTCACAACACAATGAGTTCACAAAACGGCTCCCTCCCCCCTCCTCCTCCAGCCGCTCCCAAATCGCTGGCCGAGGAATGCCATTCTACCCGGGCTAACACGCTCCTCTGTCCTCGTGGCTGAAGGCGACGACCGACGCCAACACCAGCCGGTCTTTGCAAGACGAATTCCAAAGTAGTAATGCGTCAACTTTGACGCCACTTTTCATTGTTAAATGACATTCTTAAACATTTACGTAGATTAAAGTGTACTTACATTAAAGCCTTACACTGTAACCCTCAATGCTACCATAAAACACTATTATATTGCTTATGTGACTAATATATGTCTACATTTCCTTCTCTTTCAATACGATAAGTACAGGAATTGTAGCCACATAGAACAGTTTAATTGTTTTTGTGGTGAAGAAAGAAGCATCAACGTACACATAACCTCCAAACAAAGAACGACATACCATTCCCGATCTCTTTTAATTCCTAAGTTTTAAAACTGATTCTAAAGCTCCTGCAATATTATAGACGAATTGTAGGCATTTGATTTATCGTTGTCTTCATATTAGTGTCCAATTCGTTAGCGGTAATTGCAGCAAACAAGATGTAAAGTATAAGGCACGAACACATTAGTCACAAACTACAAAACCGCGAGAATGATGGTCCCGTGAAATTCCGACTTAAAATGTCAGCGCATGCGCAGATCTCTGGGATTGCGACATACTATTTGCATTTACTTCTTGCAAAAAATCCCTCCATTACTTTATAAGCCCTGCGAACAGTAGTGGGATTCGAAAGCTGAATCCTGAAGAAGACTCATGTACACGTCTTTCCTCATTCAAATCCTGCACTTTTAACATGAATATTAGTTGCGCTCGATTCACCTGTTTTACATTTCGATCGGTTAGCACACATAACTTTTTTTTTAAATTTGCGTGTAAAAACATATATTTGAGCAAACAGTAAATTTAGAATTCTGGGCATCTGCAGCAGCGAACAATTCGTACTACAAGTCATGGCACCAACTTAATATTTACGAAACTAAAAGGTTGAAATGGAAACATTTTATTATTGAAAATGAGAAAGATATTGAAAGCAAACTGTTCAATATTATATTACTTTAATGTAAACAATGGTACAGCAATTATATCTTCTAAACATTCGAATCTTTTCTTTTTCAAATCGCTAGTCTCCAATCTCTCTTCGAGATCTATTTAAGCGTCTCACAGATGTTTTTGAATTTTTACCCCACAATTGAATGAAATTTTTGTTTAATTATAAAGACCCACTTCCATCGAAACAAGTAATGTATGAATGTATCCTATCGAAGGGAAACGTAATGTACTATAAAAAAAAAACTACACAAAAGTGACTTCGTAGCCTTAACTGTTTCATCCTCCACATGCGAACAATGGAGGCTGCTTCCGCTCCTGGCTCCCATCGGCCAAAAATGCAGGCGCATCGGCCGTCGATGGCGCTTTCGTCCAGCAGGACATCACTACGCGGGCATCAATCGAAACCAGAGGACGACTTGCAATTGCGCAAATAGTACTTAAAAGTCGATGTGGTGGCAATGGCTGCACGCCGAAACGTTTCCTGCCCAGCTAAGTTTAAGTCGTACGAAAATATACTGCAATTTTAGACAAAAATATCAAGTATCTGCCAATGAAGGTATGCAGAAAATTGGGAGTGTGATAGGCAGTTGAATGGCCTTTCTAAGCCCCCCTCCCCGCCTTCTTATGATATCTCATTTGTAATAACTACAAACGTAACAGCACATGCTAATCAAAATTTCCGCTAAGGCAACGCACTTTAAAATAATTTTTCTCACTCTCCTGTCACTTGTCATAATGCTCAGTTGATTAACTACAACATTCGAAGCATACGATTCATTTATTATGGCAACACTGTGACGCCGAAATGTCTGACCCCCTGCTAATTAAGGTACGAGTCTAACGTTACCACGAAGCTTCACTAACTCTCTCCGAATTTTGAAAGAATGATGTTAAATTTACTTCGTACAGAGAATACAGACACTTTGAAACATTACGAATGGGTAGTACTTATTGAGAATAAGGCGATAACTCATGCAAAGTAAATTTTACAGGAAGGGAACGTGTCTGGCCATCTTATGATTATCTGAACTAATCTTCTAGTATGAATAAAGATACAACTCAATTTATTTGAAATGCAATTTTACTTATCTTGTTTAGGTTTATGATTTTATGACATTTACGTGTTCATAAATACATATGCCCTATTAACTCTTGAACCAGAAGCAATTTAACTTATTACAAGCAGAGAATAATTAGGAGAGTCTAGTATACTTATCTCATTTTCAGCAAACAGTTGGCATATTCAGCGGGGTCACAGTAACGTCTTCTCGACTATAAGCAGTAATGAAAGAGTGATGTCAAAGGCAGGTTTTGTCTCGCCATTTTTTAAGATCAACAGAAAATATGGAACAATCAATAACTCTCCCACCTCTTAGTTTTCTTTTCCCTGTGATTTTTAATGAGGAGTTCCAGATCTACAAAGTATTACATAAACGATAGGACACGCACAGAATACACTGCCTCATCACCCAAAACGAAAACGAGAAGGGATACAAATAATGCGAGGTACTTGCTAAGAAGATATAATATTCCGGAATGTTGAACGTGATCAAATTACTTTTCAAATTATTTCTAGAGATATGAAATAAACACGTTTCCGTTTTTATTCGTTAATAATACTTCTTTTTTAATATCACTTTCGACAGAAACGTGTCTTCATACATTAAAATGTCACCCTTTAATAGCTTTAATAAAATATTAAAATATGGTGATTTGGATTATACACACATGTTATGCCTGCATGTATTATTCGTAACACGCAGAAAATATCATTCCAAGTTAACCGAATTAGTGCATTTTTGAGCCAAATAAATTTAATTTACATACCGCATATCTTATTCTGCCCCAGTCGAGTGCGAAGGACGAACGCGCAGGTACCGAAAACGACTGGGACGGTTGAAGTCCGGGTTTCCTTAGCGCCCGCCGCGCAACAGGATTTAAGGCGCGGCGGCGGCCGCTCGGGCATAAAGTATCCGAGTGAACAAGGGTTGTTGGAAGAAATTGAGTTCTGAGCGCGCGACATAAATCTACGCTAATCATCATAATCGTGCGCAGGAAAAGGCGGCGGGCTGTTGCGAGGCGGGGGCGGCGGCGGTGGCGGCGGCGGCGGCGGGAGAGCCGCCGGGCGCAGCGCACTGTAGGTCGGGTTGGAAAGAAATCGGGCAAAATTATTTCCGTTCAGTAAAATGAAAACCAGAACTGTAACTTCGTATGTCAGGTGGGTTCTAGGTTTAACATTCGACTTTAACATACCTACGAAGCTGGGGATGAGAATTCTAGAGGCCACATGTTCCGGTTTCTTTCCGTGCGTTTCTCCGTTCGCTTCCAGGCAAATGTTTCTTACGGTTTGAGAACACCAGTAATTGAGAAGTCGCGGGTTCCACCGTTATTTTATAATATAAGCAATTAATGAGAAACGTTCATTTCAAAATTTCACTAATTATAATCGCCCACATACATATCCTGTTTCCAAGCTATGTTCGTAATTATGGACAAAAAACTGTGAAAGATGATACGAAACATAAATCACAGTATATTTTACTTCTATTCTTATAACCATATCACTTGAATTTCTTAAAAGTTTTGAAATAAAAAAAAGAATTCTGGGCGCTTTTTGAATGGATCAAACCACTGTTCGGCCGGCGGGGGCGGGGTAGGCGTTTCCGTGGCTCCGCGAGAAATTGAAGGGTGCGCCGCGCAAAGAAAGGCCCGCGCATAAAAAGGAATTCGATGTACACAACGGATAACGAGGTAGAACAAACACGGAACCAAAGAAATGACTCAGCGGCGGGGAGCCCAGACGCTGACTGAGCGCAGCTCTCGCGGCGCACTTTTCTCGGAAGGCGTACGCAACGCGGAGTCGAGAGGTCGAACATAAAAGTCGACGAGCAACGAAACCCGGACGAAGAATGTTTTCTTTTATAAGTGTATTACGCTGGTTTTAATAACTATTCTTACAAGACTGTTTCTAAGTACACTGTCAGAAATGTCTGCATTACTTTTAATGAAATAGTACATGAAAGAAATTATCATGAACGCATATTAAATTTAATGTATTCGTACAGTAACTTTAAAGTACATTAAATTTACATTACGCGTACATTAATTTAACTTTAAAGTTACTGTACGGGTACATAAAATTTAATGTGCGTCCATGATAATTACTTTCGTGTATTTTACATTAAAAGTAATACAGAAATTCGGGACAGTGTACGAGGGCACATTTTTAGTCACAGCGTTTCCTGCAAAAATACCAAACTTGCAATATTTTAACCATACACTACTCGCACTTCATGTTTAACTATACACATTATGTTCACAGAAAAAAAGGACAAAAGGAAGGGATGTGCATGATGTCCTAGGAACAGCACATCAACAATAGGAACAATGATTATCTTTCCGGAGTAAACATTAAATTTCATACTCCGAGAAAATGATTTATCAAGGTAATAAATACGAATTTTATACGAACACTAGTAAAAGTGGTTATTTTTAGGGCATGCACACCACGCAAAAACTCACATTTTAGAATTAATGCTAAAAGTGAAACGACGCTGAAATGTGCATCAAAGAAAAGAAAATACTTTCGTCTGATCAGCAACAACTGATCTTAATATAACATGGTATACAATTAAGTCATTTGTTACTTGAATTAAAAGGAAAGTCTGTAAGGCTGCTACAGTAGTGAATGACAGATGTGGTAAGTGATTTTATTTTGCTCGTAGGATTTAGCCACTCGGCCTACCGGCTTCGTGTTCCAACATTTTCTACTCGCAAAATAATATGTCAATTTTATCACTCGTGTCATAAATAACTATTATGCAAATGGTTTTCACATAAATTCAAACCAACAGAGAAACAATTTAGATATTAAAGGGGGAGCAATTGTTAACAGATTTGAAGATACTAGGAAACGATTAGCACGCAGAATTATCATATTGAATTTATTCCTAATAACCACCCAAAATTGAATTTCAATGTTTAGTTTCTTTACGAACACTGTCAATTCTGTTTAGTGATTCGGAGGCTGGGGGAGGGGGGAAGGGATTTGAGCGAATCAGAGGGGAGTGGAAGCGGGCATGGGCGGGGTCGGAGCTGGGGTCGAGCGGGGTCAGGGGTGGGACAGGGTCGAAGCTGGGTCGGAGCGAAGTCCTGAGGGGTGAAAATCTGGGGGCAGGCAGGGCGGGGATAGCAAGGATGGGATGGGACGGGGGGGTTGCTCGAACCAGAGGGGCGTGGCACAGCGCGATGCGGCGGGGCGGGGCGTGGCGTGGTGAGGCGGGGCAGGGCGGGGCAGCGAGGCGCTTATGTGTGTGTGACCGGCGTCCAATTACGCGGTGACTGACGAGATTGAAGCGCCGCGCCGCGACCAATTTCATAAATTAGCTGCAATTACCTCCAATTACCGCGCCGCAGGGAGGTGCCCGCCGCCGCCACAGCGTCCGCCCGAGGAGCCCCAGCGGCACACAAGACGCGAGGGCGCTACTGTGCGAAGGCTACCTCACGCCTGCGAGGAACGGGAGACGCGACTCGCAGGAAGGGAGCACACGAAGCCTCGCCAATAAGTAGAGGCAACAGGTTTTCGAAGTAACGATAAAAGCGACAAAAAACCAAAAACTTTTGGGACTTAGAACTCAATGAAATACGTTTCGCGAATTTCGCAACTACCTGCTACTAAAGAAACTTGGTGTATTTTTACGATAAACTGAAAATTCTAAAGAAATAAAATTCCATGTTTCTATTAGAGACGAAAAAAGAAAGCAATTGAGTTTTTGTTTCACGTAAGTTATACTTTTAGAGATCACTTTCATTTTCAGTACTGATCCCTTCACATTTCTGATACAAGGAATGAAGGGGATACTCGTAGATCAATAGTTTATTTTAACTTCGAAGGCTTGCAAGCACTGAGATGAGTTACTTCAAATATAAGTATATTTTTTTGTTTAATGTAAAGCATCAAGTCAAGTGTTCGCGCGATGAACCTTGTTTTAGAAATGTTCACGTGTTCACGTTCACATTAGTTCATGTGTGATTCTTGCTGTTAAGTTAAGGTTACGGGTTTGAGTACATGAGTTAGCGAGCTTCGGCGACACAACCGATGTTGTCATGGTATTTGTAAGTGACGGTTGTTCTTACATTGCATCAGGATTCATTCATTGATCCTCGGACATTCTCTTCTGTAAAATAACTCCAGTTTTATAACGTTATTTGTCAATATAAAAACACGTATCTTTATTAATCTGTATTTGAAATATCTACCATTTTGTAAATAAATCTAAAAACATAATTAAACGTTAAAGTTGCACTTGATGTTTCAAATTGCCGATATAAAAATAAAGCGAAATTAGAGAGATCATATTGATATGAATATTAAGACCGCATCCACATTGAGGAATATGTGGTAAAATATCGAGTAGAAAGTTACCAAATAATGAGGCATCAATAATTCTGGAATCTACTGTAAAATACGAAGTCCGGAAAGAAACAAACCCAACTGTTATTGCTGTAGGAGTGTAGGATAATTGTTTTTCTGAAATAAATCCTATCAGATCTTTCATTTCTGATAACTGTATTAGAAATTGTTAAGATTTTTGTTGTTCCATTTAGCATGGGTAACAATTATTGAAGTTGTATTAAAAATTATATTTATAAAAAACGAAAGGAGGTCGTAGAAGGTAGAACAAAGGAAATGGAAAGAAGAGAAAATAGCGAAAATGTGGATAATTTTTGAAAAGATGTAAATCAATTATTGAGGAGGAGGGAAAGCGAGAGGGAGAGCCTGGCAGGCGTCCAGCAGCGAGCCGCCGGGGGAGGAAGGGTTGGCGCGAAGGGGCGTGGCCACAGCGGCGCCACCGCGCGCGCACACATGTGCACGGGCGTGTGCGTGTGCGTGCGGCGTGCGCAAATCGCGTTAGCGTGAACACGCGCTCGCTGGGGTGCGGAAGCGATGGGATAACTAAATCTGCCGCCGCCGCTCGCGGTTTAACCGAGCGCGCCGCGCTGTGCCCCGTCGCGCCGGCCGGGCTGCGCTGCGCCGCTGGAGCTCTGCGGTGACAATGCGAGATTACATCGCGGCTTCACGCGGCGCGCTGCACCGGGCGAAGCACAGGCGACCACGCCCACGCCCTCACCCTCGCCCACGCTCACAAATTCACCCTCGCTACGCGTCACCGTTCTCACACTTCCGCCCTGGCCAGCGCCTACCCCTTCGTCAACGCTTTCTTCTCGCCTTCTACCTTGTCAACACGTTCGTCCTCGCCCACATCTCACCCCCGACAATGCTTTCGCCCTTGCCCATGGCTTCACCCTCACGCCTTCATCCAGGCCCATCGCCAACGGCTGGGCCCCCGTCAACATCACCTTCGCCCAGCCCTCAGCCTCGCCGAGGCCTCCGCCCTCATCTCTCGCTCGTCAACGCTTTTGCCCGCGCCTTCACCCTCGTTAACGCTTTCGCTCTCACATATGTCTTTGCCCATCCAACATTTCGCCATCGCTTATGCCTCCGCCCTTGCCAACGCCTTCATCCATTCCTTCACCCTCGCCAACGCCTTCTTCTCTCACTTCCAGTACTTCGCCATGTTCTCACCCGTGCTCTCGCTCACGCCCTCATCGACTTTCACGCCCAGTCCAAGCCCTTCCCCTCGCTCCCAGGGGCGATACAGCGACCCCTACGCGCTGCCGCGAGCGAAATAGATGGCGTTAAAATAACCCGCACTTCAACTGTGCAGCCACCAAACACGCGGCACACCGCAAAACTGCGTGGAATAAATAATGAGTAAGCTCCACAAGTGGTTTGCCAAAACCACCAGCATGTGTTAATATGTGGAAATGACGCAGGTTTAGCAGAAACGTAAAATTGGACTTCTGCGGAAATAATATAGAGAGAAATGAGTACTTCCTACGATAGATCAGAAATTATGTATGCACTTGGATGACGTCATCGAAAATAAATCGAATATGTCGACGAAAATAAATCGTCAATGAAAATTAATAAAAAAGTGTCTTAATTCAATAATAATCCGACGTGGCAAAAATATACAATGCTCTAGGCCTTTCTCTTACGCAGACTAACTATTTTGAAAAACCGAGCAAAAATTTTCATAAAAAATCTCAATGCAGTTCATATCGCAGATGACAATGCAATGTATATTGTGCGTGTCAAATTGCAACTCTTCAAAAGAGATTTTCTGTCAGTCATAGTGACTCTTCTATGCACCTCTAGACAGATACAACATAAACTATTCTATAGCTATGAAATCAAAATGATTTAATGGGAACAACGACGGAGAATTGAAACAGCTTGCAAACAGTACTATGTCGACAGCCTTGGAAACGTCGGTCACACTAGGCACAACTTGGAGAGATGTCACACATCTTCAACACTTTTTCTCATATCAATTGACACGTGGAAACGATAGCTACGGGATACCAGCTGCGAATCACTCTTCGAATACTAAAAGTCCGGTTTAAAGATATGAAGCTGTGCGAAAAGGAATCACTTACCTCCAATTCTCCGTGACTAGCAACATTCACATCCAATGCACACTGACACATTGTCTCTTCACACACATCACACGGACTCGAATTTTCAAATCGAACGCGTTTCGTCACGAACCATCTGTTCTCCTCAAATCGTACCTTTTAAAGCCATTTAGCCAAAATTCACACTAGGCACTCACCCCACACGAGGACTTAACCACACAAACACTGAACGCTCCGTCACAAAAATCACGCGAGGGCTGCAAATGTTAGCTGCTGCACGCTGCTACTCCCCAGGCCGACGACGAGTGTCTGGCCGAGTGACAGCATACTTAGGGGCCACGGAGGGCCGGGCCCTAACGGGAACAGACAGCCGCTCCTCGGGCCCTCTTTCACCGCACTCGTCACAACACGGCGTGCACAATGGGCGTTCGCCCTGCCCCTCGGCCCGCGCGCTGGAGGGTGGGGGACAGGACACGGAGGGCGGACGCGCTACCTGGGGGCGACACAAAACACCCTCGCCCACCTCCGCCCCCCTCGCCCTACACACACACACAAGTAAGGCGCGCTGGGGCAGAACACCCTCACATTGAGACCCAATTTCTCAGTCAGCGCCTCAATATCCTCTCCGGGTGACGTCTGTTTTCGCTCCGTAATAATTCTACCTTAGAATAGTTTCAAGTTGATGGTGTCGATCCAGGCAGGATACAACACAATGAATGAGTAGATTCCAATGTAAGGTTACCAACTGAAATATTTGAAACGAAAAACATCAGGGAAAACACACCCTAAGGACTTCCTTAAAATTTGTATGACAATTCAAACTTCTATTAAAAATTAAATAGGAGATTACGTGTTACAAATTGAATTACTTTAAAATTAGAAGTAATTTTAACAATATTTTGCAACAAAAATCGCTTAAAAATGAACTCCATCAACATGATTGTATGTGTTTCGAGCTGTAAATTACTTTTCACGACAGAGATGCCAACATTTAAAAGAAGAAAGGGACATGTTGAGGACTATGTTGAGTTCGTTATATGGAATATTAATTACATTTACATAAAGAAGTGTCACGCTGTATTGGGAAATCAAAAACACACAGGATTTCAACACGTTCAACCCCAAATTTTTTAACTACACACAAAACACGCTTGTTGACCAGGCGTGCCCTCCGTGCCACCCAAACACCACCACTGCCCAGAATTCCCAGATTCGTACTCAGAATAAACTTATACACACTGGCCCCATTCTACGAAATTAAAAAGCCGAAGAGCAAAAAAGAAAAAAAGCGCTATAGAGTTCTTGATATAAGTCACGACATAAAATTAGTATGTTCCGGCTATTTCTCAAAACTGTTTGTTTCCACACGTCATTTGTAACGAAGTACTGGTGTGCACGAAGAATATCTTGTACCAATGTTCGCACAAATTTTAGGAAATGGTGTGTGCAATTGGTGATTCGAAAGGGAAACAGCCGCAATCCATCCACCAACCAACGCATTCCGTCCAATTGGCGCCTGTACTAGCATACAGGGGATAGCATACATTGCATACAGGGGCGGATCCAACCACTCATTTAGGGGGAGGGGCATCATAGATTTTTGTTAAATAATAAACATATTTGTTATATTGCACATTATTTTTGTAGTGTATATATATATATATATATATATATATATATATATATATATATATATATATGAAACGATGCAATATTATTTTTAAATAATTACATAATTCTAATATTGCCAATACTAAATTCTAACCTCCTCATTTTAATTTTTGGTCTCTTCGTCAGAGGGGGATTGGCTTGGCCCCCCGGATCCGTTACTGATTGAGTATGTGAATAACAAAACGGTGCTTGGGCAGCAAAGTCGTGAGCAGTTTCGTATTATTTGCTTCCCTGTGGGCAGATGGTTTCGGGCAGAAGCGTGGATCCGCGAGGCCCGGCTCTCCCAGGCGAAGCAGCCTCGGCGGCGCCTGGCCGCGAGTGACGCACGGGAAGGGCACCGCATCGCGTCGCGTCGGCCGCAGCACGACAGGAAGAAACGAACGCGCTCTGCTCGGCCGATTGCCTTCCGCGAACTGTCGATGGCGGGGGCGGCAATTCGGGAAATGCAGCACGCGGGGGCGGTCGCGTGCGAGAGGGCGGGGGTGGGCTTCGCAATGAGGCATAGGCGGTACTCCGGCGCGACGCAAACAAACTCGTCCCAAGAGGGAGCCAATATTAAAACACTAATTACAAATAATATGATGATAATGAACAATTAAGACTAGAGACAATCTGGACCTAAGTATTTTTGTTTATTTTAGTTTCAATAAAATCTCCTGGAAACATAACTATGCCGTTTTTTTTTACTTAGGCGAAAGTGTTTTTTTTTAAATAGTTTTTATTGTCCTTGTTCGACATTATTATGTCTTTCAAGGGTTTTTATGATACATAGTATATACGATTTTGTTTTAAGTACATTTCATCATACATGTACAATGCTTGAAAACAATATTTACAATAGAAGACAATAACAACTAAGGATTCCCAGGAAGGGTCCTTCAGAAAAAATAATACAATATTTGGATTAAAAATATAAATATTTAATTTAGAAATGTTAGAACCTGAGTCGAGAGTGGTGAATTTCTATTCAAGTTAACATATGTTCCAAAACAAATAATATAAATATTACATGAACCTAATAACTACTTGGAAGACAAAAGGGGCAGTTTTACGTGACTTGAGGAGGTAAGGCTTTAATGAATTAACACAACTCTTTTAAAATCAAAATTGACCTTTCCTACATATATAAAAGCTCGACAGAATAAAAAAAGACGTTGGAGTCGGAAAAAAGCCTGAAAGTCTTTATAAATGGTTACAACATAATTTAAACCATTAGCGCCATTTGAAAAAAATGCAGTTGCTTCTAAAAAAGAGAATAAAAATAAACAAATAATAAAAAGCCATTCTGAAATTATGAAATTGTACCTTGAGTGATTCTCCATGTGAATTCATTTCCTCAACACGATCATCAGTGCATTTCATTATGGGAAAATTGCCTTTGTTGGCTAAAAACGAATATTTTATTTAGGCTCATTTTAAAAATTCGAATTTGCTCTCAATTCACAGAATTTACATATTTCTGTGCCTAAATCCGAACGATTTAAATATCGGCACTGTAGAGCATTTTTTATCATCGGCAATTTTTTTCTAAAAAAATCCATGCAGTTAATTAGTTTCCAACAGCGAGTGCTTCATTTGTAGCAAAATAAATATCTCTGAATTCATACTGCCTACTAAATAGAGATCTATTCACTGGAATAAATACCTCAATTGACTCGAATAATTCCCGAATCAATCAATAACGAATTATAAATTATATTATACCCGACAATTTTATAAAACAAAAAAATAGTTCAGGTTCCTTCAACTCCCCCGAAAATAAACCACTAGTTTCCGATTCCGACTGGAGATTCGATGGCCGTGTAAAGCAGTTGGCCAGTGCTTCGTGCGTACGTTGGCCTGCCTGAGGCCCTCGTATCTGCGCATGCGCGGGAGGCGTGTGGCGCGCGTCCGATTCCGCGAAACGGCGGACGCCGGCAGGCGGCGCCCCGATCGAATCCGACGGCGGCGGCGCGACGGGGCGACGCAGCCCTGCCCGCCGGTATATTTAGCCGCGGTGCACCGGCGGGGGCGAAGGCGCGGGCGATCGGCTGAAGCAGACTTTTACGGAAAGAGAGAGGGGCGTGCAGGCATCGAACCCGGCGAAAAGAACAAGGGGCCGCAGGAGGTTTGGAAGTAAAGTCTACCTTCGGTTTTCCAATGCAATGTTTTCGTACTGCATGATCTGCGGTTACCAGAACGGAGAACAGCGGCGAGCGAGTGCGCGAAAGACTCGATTTATTTGCTTCCTTTTGACGAATGATTCTGGCGTAGGCTTCGGGAACGACAGAAACGCACTGAGCATTAACGCGTTCGCTAAACTCCATAATCGTTCTTTCTGACCGTGCACGTAGAGGCACAATTGGATCTACTGCCACCCCAGAAGCCCCTCTGAACGAGTACATCTGCCACAAAGTCCTGAAATGAAACTCCGACAGCCACAGGGTTGCCAGATTGAGCGCGTCTCACCCCAAACGTATTGCAATTGAAAAGCTTGCGGCAGTAACAAGGTAACGCATCAGTCACAGCAAGCCTCCCGCTATTCGTAAATGTTAATATCTCGATATGGATCGAACACTGTCTTATCTTGTTTCTACCCCAAACCTTTCATAAATGAATATATGTGGACAAGACATTTATAGTAAAAAAATAAGCTATAGATTCACCAAAATTGAAAGATTTACAATAAGGAATGTAGGAGAGAAATGAAGCATTTTGCTTATTGTTGTTGTTGTGCTGGTGGAGGTGGGAGGAGTAACGCGTGTGACAATCACAAGTGACAAATACACGCCCTTTCAATATTTAATAAAAGTTAGCTAATTGATACATTTTGAATTGTAGTCGAAAACAAGAACATTTATGGGGTCTAATGTTACATCCTTTACAAATTTATTACATTCAGAACTTTAAAGATGCTTCTCTTTCAGATTCGACCAACTCATATGGATATCGCTGTTATTTATTTTGAATGCAATGGTTACAAGGTAGCAGTTACAGAACAAGCACTCATATGTGCGAGCAATGCTTTGCCATCTTACGTCGCGACATGACAGCTCCCTGTTATCGTCAACGAAGATGGGAGCCTCTTTCACGCTTTTGTTACACATCTTATAAGAATAGGCGTGCGCACTGGGTGGAGGCGACGAGCCTACGAAATTAAACATCTTATTGCCATAAATATAACCAATCCGACCCCCTCTCGTTTTTGAAGCTGACAGTTTGGGAATTGATACATTTAGAGAAGAGGGTCTCCAAGCCATCTGGCAATCCTTTAAATGATTCGACATAAAACCAATCGTATTTAATTGTTTAATTAAAATTATTTATTTCTCCTTGTATTATATTTTATTCATTTACAAGTAAAATAAGTCATTATTTGCAAATGAACAAAGTTCAAAAGAAAGGGGACCCAGTGGGGGAAGAGGGGCCCAGAAATATGGATGCACCCCTCTTGTTTTAGGCTGCGCACCCCTATGTTTGTAAATAACTTTTTAAGACGATGAAATGCTAAAAACTCCGAATATTCAGGATGTCGTTAGCTGAAAATTAACTACAGTTGCACTACAACTTGCTCAATGCGGAACGTGAATAATGCGGAAATCTGTCTAATGTGAACTTAAATCGTGGTCCTGCCCATCACAAATTCTACAGTATTATATTGCCTAAAGCGGAATCTTGTCTAATAAGTAAAAAATCCTGGTCTCTTGAGGTTCCGCTTTGAGCAAGTTTTACTGTTTTTAGTAACGTTTCAGCTAACGACATCCTGATCATTTTACCCATATCTCAGGCCTGCTTCCGTTACTGTAATACAGAATAATGTCGAAGTAAGCGAGGGCAAGGGCGTGGCTAAACAGACGCTCGAGGGGATCCGCCCCCGTCCGTCGGCCGAAGCGCGTCCGGAACCAGTGCAGGCGCTAGGCATGGGCACACCGGGCGATCGCCCGGGCCCCGCGAGTCAAGGGGCCCGATGATGGGACTGATGGGAAAAATTAGTAACAAATTGAAAAATAAATTAGAACTCGAAAATATCGTTATTGTAAGTTTATAAGTCTTGATACAGTAGTTGATACTTCATAGAATTTTCAATTATTTTTTACTTTTAATAGATCATTATAGTCATCTATCTATACTAATAAAAGTGAATTGAACGACGTGTAACCAACATCGATACTACAAAAAGTAGCGTATGAATACACATGAAATTTTTACAGGCTCTTCTTCAGGATTGCTGCAGTGTCCTTGCAAAGTTTGGTAAAGACTAACACAACCCAAATGCGGAAAATAAAGAGATGAAAAGAAAATAGATGCACCGCGACCATTTTTCGTCTCCCACTTAGAGCAGGTGGTTCCTAATGTATTCCACCAGAGCCCAGAATGCCGCAGCAAAACTGGTACTTAATTTATTAGCTAGAGATCAGTAGGGGTGCATAAGATTAGAAAAAATTCATTTAATAGCAATGTGTTGTAAAATAAAATGAAAGAAAATTATAGTATTTTTATAAATTTGAATCAATTTCGTTAAAAATAATAATATTAAACACCGTGGTTTATTGGCTTATATAAAATTGATCTTTTCTGTCATTCGCAAGGATTGAATATGAAGAAAGCCCGGGCAACGCCAAGTATTTTGCTAGTTACTTATAAGGTAGGTTTCAATTCAATGAATCAAATGACGCTAACATTATAATAGAACTACTGAAATTCATATTTATTATTTTGTTTTTAACAAGTGATTTCATTAAACCCTAATTAAACACAACAATTTTTTTTAGCGGTTTAAGCTCACCGTGATAGTTGTATTATTTGACCAATAAATACTTTTATTTAATACTATTATTAAAAATATATTTCCAAAACGTTTTCTGGATTAAACGTTGTAATTTTTGTTATTTGCAGACATAAAATAACTCATTAGTTTCTTAATACAACTTTCACAGTTTTAATTTTTTCGGGGATGGGGCTACGTTGGATTGTCTAGCTCCGGAACCCTGGAGCGAGCGACGCCACGTGACCCGCCGCCCCCGCTGCGCCGCCCAGCGCGACGAGCGGGCGCCAACAGGTGGGCGGCGGCAGGCTGGCGGGCGCGTCGGCGGCGGCGGGTGGCGCCACGATCGCCGCCACTGCCGCCAGCACGCTCCCGCAGGCGGCGACGCGCCGGCCGGTCTGTTCCCTTGAGGCTGCTCAGGGGCGGACGGGGTCTGTGTCAAGGGCGCGGGGAACGATCCGCTGTGAATTCGATTATGACGCGCGCGAGAGTCACCCCTTCTTTTGCACAAGCGGACTGCAGACACAACACATTTACCACGGCAATAGAAAGCAGCTCCGCTCCTGCTCCGCTCGCATTATAATGGCAAAAAACAGACAACGTACAATATTTTTTACAAAAATTCATTCAGCGTTTACAAAACTATTGTTTAAAAGTGAATGAATTTATATGTGTATGTATCGAAAGAACGTTTGTCCACCAAAATCGTCCCATTCGCTCGAGCGACAAATTAAACTTGTGAACGATTCACCAGTTTCGCGCCTTTGTTACGTAATAAACTATTATGCTACTGAAGCTACTGATCTCAAATTTTGTACGAAAACTTTTTAAACACAAACAGGGAGGGCAATTCAAAATGTTATCCCCCATTTCTCTTCAAAAAATATTTTAAACACAATGCGATGCATCATGGGGGCTTTGTTGCAGGGTGACGCGGGCCGGCGCCGGGCAAAGGGGAGGGCAGAACATACACGACCAATGGATGATTGTGCAAAATAAGTAACCAGACCACTTCGAATAATCAGCTTGAAATTTATAAATAATAACTACTCCTACTTAAATGTTTTTGAATGGCCAATAAATCTATATAATAAATATTCCATAAAATGGTAAAAGAAAGTAATATATTTTCCTTAAATTTACATAGAAAATGACGCTTTCATTATCAACGGTTTTGTAACACTTAACTTACTATTGTTGCCCCAAATATATGCAATGGATTACAGAGAGAATTTCCTATGCTCACACGTTTACAGAATCGATAACCCCAAGTCGATTTACATACTCACGAGACTTGAAAATGGAGCAATCATTTCTATGCAAATAAACAGGCGAACCAGAACCTCAATATAAATGGAAACCATAAATATCCCACTCGCAAACAATCAGAAAGCATAACTATAAAATTACAAGCGTCGAAAGAAAAATCATTATAATCGCTACGTAGAATCGTTTTTATAATTCTTTTCTTCGAAAGAACACCACTCTCTGATCTCCCAAACAAAATAACGAACGCACGCCATTAAACGGATCTGGAACCGGCAGACAGTTCGTTGCGGCGAGCGTTCGATCGTTTAAAAATGCAATATCGAGCGACAGATTACGCCTCTGAATCATCGCCCTTCGAGACGCCGCCATCGCTCTCTAGCGGTCTGCGCGGCGCCCCCGCAATAAAAGGTTTTATTATGTTTTAGAAACCTCCACGAAATTGAATTCGACCGCCCAAAGACCTCGTAAATTAACGAGGCAATGAGATACGAAGAAAAAGAACCCTTCGGAGGCGCCTTCGAAGAGAAGTTCCCCGCCCACCCCGACCCGAATTTTTCAGACGCGTGGAAACGAGAGGCGAAGGGAGATTGGGTGATGCTCGGAAGTGCTCGCGAAAATCTGCCAAGAGCTGCTCTAGATTTAGAGAGTGCAGCGAAAAGAGGAGATCGTGTTTCATTCGGGCGACTGGTGCTTTTCATTTAACGAAATGTTCATGTTCTTTCAGTTTCATTGCCAACTACTGAACCCGTAAATTGTGAAATCCGGAATTGCAGAAATAGGGAGGAGTAATGGGTACGAACTCGAGAGAAATGATGACGAAATCGTTTATTTTTTAGTTATTTAATTTTGTCGCTAATCTGTGCAAACCTTGAACTTTTAATTATAACGATTCCATTAGAAACTCGAAAGTAATTTTGAATGAATTTACAAAATTATTGCAATAGTAACTTCTTAAATGCGCGAAAGAACAAGAACCTGTCCCCCCATGTTGCTATCGTACAGTTAAAAAAAATCAATAGTCAGCTTTTAGATACATAAAAAGTTCATGAACTAATCCTAACTGAATGTCCGCGAAGGTTGAAAGTTTACATTATGGTTATAATGAAATTACTCACAACGCTCCGCATACACTGCACTAATTTAATTCTGCATAACAGTTTCATTGTACTCGAACGTGAGCAAACACATCTTTCGTCCAGTTCGCCACTTATATGGTCTGTACTCATATACGCGCTGCAAATTGGATTCAGGCGCAAATATTTCGAAACGGAATCAACGAGTTCGATTAACATTTTGAATTGAATGCAAAATTGAGTTTCTATTGTGTAGTAGAAATAAATAATGCACATACGAGAATGGATTTAGACCAATACACACAGATTTTGAAATGTTTAATCAACAGACGGGCCAACAACATTCAGTATATCATTCATCCCTCTGTGGAAACATCGTGAACTTCATTCAGCTACGCAGATGAATCGAATTACACGACGAAAATTAGACGTGGTTATCCTTTGCGATATTTTCGAAGGGGAATTCTGTGACCCAAATTACCTTTCAAACGAAAGAAAGAAAAGATTTTCGGCAATAAAGTAGTCGATTTTGTTCAAATGAACACTTTTTCCTTCTATGATGAAATGTAAGGTTCAGGAAAAATATGAGTGTAATATTTATGTGTCGTTTATCATCGGATTGACAAATGAATATAATTGCGATTCTAATTAAATTACTTAGATTTTATAACTGTAGTAATTCTAGCAAGATTAATTAAATACATAATATATTTCTCAAGTGATTTACTAAATCGAGCGTGATAGTTATTTACACACTTACACCTACGTATGGTTTAATATACAATCTTCACAATACTTATCATATTATTGTAAATGTTGGTATTGTTAACTCCGTATATCATTAATAAGACAATGTATAATCGAGTATGCATGAGCCAACTTTAAAGTGCTTTTGACTTTTAGAAGAATTCACTCTTTCTTGGCCGGCCTTTTCTTTGTGGTTTGCAAATAACCATCAATAGTAAATCCATATCTACGAAAAGTTGCAAGGGTGTTTTCGAGGAACGGGGTTATTACAATAACAACAGAGGAATGTCAATGGAATGAAAACTGTATACAATACACAAAGTATCCTAAAATGTATATAAGTATTTGACATTTGTGGGTCGATTGTCCGACTTTGTCGTCTGGCTATTAAGGGTGTCCCCCATGCCTGGACCTAGTGTAATTCCTACGTGTGTGAGGGGGGAGGGTAAGAGAGACATGTGGGGAACATGATGTATTGCCTTTATCGTTAAGTTACGGTTGTTGCTAGTTGTAGCAAACTCCGCCTGCCTGAGCGTTTCTTCGACTTACAGCTACAGAAACTGAGACGATCTTAAGGGAAAGCTACAATTCAATTTTTGCCCTGACCGGGAATCGAACCCGCAATCTCCTAAAAATAATTATAAATATTCATTTGAAAGCAAGTTATAAGACTTCACAATTCCCTATTATTAAATTGTGTCTTACCTGGTAGTATTATATGGCGAAACAGCACGGAGTGTGAAATTGGCATTGAAATGGAAAAGATTCAGAAATGCAACAAATATCGCATTCGATCTGGTTCCACATCAACTAACCTGTAAGCTGATTGCCGCACATGTCCTGGTAAGTAAGGCGTTGTTGTCAACCAGCTGGGTTGTGAAGACACGTCCACGCGCAACCTCCACAATTCCCTGCGGCCGTGCCCAGCTGGTGAGAGATACCTGGTTGCGGAAAACCCCGCTAGTTGACGGTAGGTCGGCGTCGGATCTCGTCATCCGGTGGGGGAAGATCACCGCCACCTCCCGATGAAATATATGCACTACACTTACAGAACTAATGACTTCAGTCGTTGACGCGCCCGGAATCACTAACAATCAATCAATCAATCAATCCGAGTCTCCGACATCGAACACAGAAATGTCAAAGATATTGTAGGTTTTCGAAAAACGAACGAGTTTCACTTAACGTTAAAAATTCAATGACAGTTGAATCTGCCAAATATGTGAAATGTTTGAAATACAAACCCTGATATCCTTGACTCTAGAATAATCTACGCAATTCTTTATATCAATGGGTACACTTCAAAACTTCTCACATAGTAAATTTACAACATACCCAAAGAGACACCTAGCCGTAAATATCTCCCACCTCAAAGACGGCCGTAAATATCTTCAACAACTGCACGTGTTTTCAGCGGCGTAACAAGATTATGAAGACGACACCCGAAATAACTGGAGAGACGCCGCAGACGAGAGGAAGGCGCGGAATTGCCCACTGCCCAAGGGCATCAATGCCCATTACGCCCTCGGCCAACTCCCCTCCCTCTCCCACCCCCACCCCGGCGCGAGGGGCGGCTGAGAACGGCGCCGCTCCGACTTCCGGCGAGCACTCGGGAGCTAATAACCACCGCCCGCGTGCGTACCGGAGCCTGTACCGGAGGCGGGAGAGCGAGCGAGCCAGCGCCCGCCGTGCGTAATAACGACCGCTTGGAAGGCAGACAACGCGTAAACTTCCGCCGGCGATTACGAGAGCGGCCGCGCTCTGCCTCGCCTTGCGCCGAGCGCAGGTGGCGGCGGCCGGCCTAGTTGCCGAGCAGCGCTTAGCACCGGGAGCAGATTTTGCTCCTGCACTGACAGTACACTTCGTGAAATTAACACTCTGTGGAAAATTATTTCCAGTTCTAAACGGTGTGTATTAAACTATCAGGGTGGCTAAGAATTAGAATGGTGCCTACTGACAAAGCCGTATACCGCAAGACACCTGTGCAACACTACCGTGAAGTTTTTTTCTGGTGTTTAAGAAGGTGATAGGCGATTGTTTGATCGTGAATTGAAACATAAATTTGGTAGTATTCAATTCCGTAAAGTCAGTGTTCTCTCGTAATGTTTTTTTTATTATTATCTTTTCCTATCAAATGGTAAAATGCCAATGATTTTTCCGCTATCGGAGTTGGGAAAATAATAATAATAATAATAATAATAATAATAATAATAATAATAATAATAATATTTATTAATGGCGAGGTTTGGGTTATTAGACTTGCTCATCCAGTTAGTCACGCAAAACAGTAAAAATAAAGGCAGAACTTTACTTGACTTGTGAATGCAAACTAAAGATCATCGTAGCGTACATTTTAAACAATTCAGTAAACCCACAAAAAATATAAACACAGAAAACCCCAAATCCAGAATACCTCAAATACATGTAATTATCAAGTGTGTATTTATTTCTAATTATTGTTCCTCCAAGTTATTGGTGACATTTTTAGTGCGAACTTCTCTCAACAACTCTAGTCAATTCTCTCGCTTAAATTTCTTCAATCTCTTCAGTTTCTCTCGGAATCACGCTCATTTTCGACTCCACACAATTCTTTTGAAAAACAATTTTTTTTTGGTTAAAAATTAATGTGTGATGAGTTCTGCAGTCTACAGGGTTCATCCACGAGACCGCTTCGCTTTCTCCAGCCTTCCAATATCCCCAAGCAGGCCGGTTGGAATTGCGCCCCGTCGAAGCCCTGCAGCTAGCGGGAGAACAAGGCGCTCGCCCTGCCCGCCGGCGCGGCGTTCCGCTCGCTTCACCTGCTCTAGTGGCTTCAATTCCCTATTCCCCGCGTCCTCTGGAGCTTTTCTTGCGAGACGATGAACGCGGAGTAGCTGCCAGGTGCAGCGTCAAACCTCGATACCTCTTCCCTCCAGGGAGCAGACCTCCGCCCGCCGCTGCTCGTCACCCACTGCTGGCGTTGGTAGAATTTAGTACTTTACATTTTTTTAAATCGCGTTTTTAAAACAAGGCTACAGCATTTTATAGCGTTATAAAAATTCAAATGTAGCATTTGTTGAGAAAAATAAGGCAGGGCTCTACCGGATAACATTTTTTGATGCTTTTTAGATTTTCCCATTAAAATTAGAAAGTCAAGTAAACTAATGTGATATTTCGCCATTTGTGAATTTCAAAAATTTATACATTCGTACGAAGCGTAAGAATTAACACATAGGGGTGGGGCCTTCCCCATCTTTTCATGAACTCCATTCAGCAACCTCAGGAAGATAAAATCCCTTGAAATGACCCCGAGCGCTCAGGCTTTCAGAATCAGTTTTTTAAATGTTCTTTTTATTTTTGGTTTGTTTTGTAAGTTAAATATAAATTATAAATTCATAAACACGGCCACTGTCTAATGAAATGCTTTCAAACATCGATGTGTTGTTGTCGATGTCGCATTCGTAGTTACAGAGCGAACACGAAGAAAACAATAAAATGCAATTTAGCAATTTTATCGCAGATTCACGACAATGTCGCACTTTCAATGTGATTTAGCATTTTGCGATCGAATCCGCATTTTTTTTCGAAGATTGAAAAACCTTATACACTTCCCCGAGCGTCAAACATACAAACATTTTTTTCAGCTTTTGGTAACATTTCATATTTATACCGTCTCTACTCATCGCCCACCAGCCTCTGCCGACCGCCGCCTCTCCACCGTTCGCAGCTCACCAACAACCACCCACACCCATTGCTCATTAACTTTCATGCATGTCCTACCTAGGGTTGACAGATTCCTGCTGGGAAAATCCGTCACCGCAGACGCAAAAATCCGCCCCCGAATATCCGAGAGGTGAAAAAAGGTGAGCGATTGCAAAACCGTACACTGGCACCGCGGCTGCTAATTCCAAAATAGCTGCTCGTTCACAAAATGTTCAAAACTAAATACTCTTATCCTGCAAGCCTACTTATCAAATACTATCAATACTTGTACATTTTTTAGAACAAGGTACGCGATTACATGGCTATTTAATTAAAAATACAGAAGAGGACTCTGACAGCTCAAAAGAGCTGTCCATTTGCAAGATGTTCAGAACTAAAAATCTTGTGCCTAGAGCATATCTTTGAGATGCCATCAATATTTGCACTTTTTTCGGAAAAGGTGCAATCCCTCAAACAACGAATTCCGGAAAATGGGCGGAATTTCGCAAAATGCATTTTCTTCCCGCAAGTCGACGCCATTTTCCCCGCCCAATTGACGGTATTCTCCCCCATATGGCATCCCTGCTCCTACTACACGCTTTCAGCGCACCCACCTTCATCCCCCCACACTTCCCCCTGACGGTCGAACACGTCTGCTCGTCGACCGCGGCGATGGCTGTGGCTGCGGCTGCGGTGGCCGCGGAGGTGAATGCGCCCAACTCTTTTTTTTTCCGGTGGAAGGCCGGGAGGGGGGGATGCGGGTTCGCGTGCTCGGAGAAGAATGCGAAAATTACAGGTGGCCGTGCGGCCGCGGCGGTGGGCAAGCGCGCTCGCCCGCACAGCCCTCGCTCCCAACGGGCGGGCGGAGGCACCCGGCGTCCTCCGCACGCACAGACCGACTTCACTACTTGAATGAGATTTACTACTCGAAACTCAAACCGAGACAGGTGGAGCAGGGCATCAACTGATGTCACTGCAGTGTCTCTGACCGGGAGGTCCTAGGGTTCCACTTCCAACGGTGGCAGGATTTTCAACACTAAGTAACTTGTCAGCTGGATCGAATTCAGTCGCTGTCTGGAGGAGTATTCTAGAGGACGCCTGCTCTGATCGGTAGTTTTCCGTGGTTTCTCCGATCAACACCAGGAGAATGCCGGAGCAGTACCCTAACAAACGGGCCACGGACCGCGCGCTATCTTTCCTTCCCCTCCCTTGCCCTATACTCCCCCCTTATGTGTACTTACACCCCCTTATATTTACATGCACTACACTACCACACATGCTGGGAGAGCTGTCACGAGCTTAGAACTTGTCCCGACTGCGGCGGTGCCCCGTTGGTGCGAGATACCTGGTTCCGGGAAAAATCGCTAGCCGAGCCAGTACTACCAGAACTGGATGTTACGCCAAACCCCGCGCAAGATTTGAGCATCAGAATAGAAAGAAGAACATTGAAAATGGTGAGATGCATGATAGTATTGCCAGTTCGGTTGATTACAATAAATCAACTTTCATTCCCAAGAAACTTTTGGTCTAAATTGAAAGTAGCTAACACAAGATAATGCAAATAGATGATAAAGATCACAAAAGCAATATCACATTCTACTGACTATATTTAGACACTTCACCATTACTTGACGATTGCTTATCAAAAATAAGAAGGGGCATCTCCCATTTTCTTGTAAAGAGACCTGAGCTCGTTCCATCAGCTTCTGCACCACCTGCCCAAGGCTCATAGCCCGTTACTTGTAATAGGTCGAGATGAACTGATAATTACAAACTTTAAATTAGAAGGAAGGTAATCCAGTTGGAGCTGCTCATAGACAAGATCGTCCGCAAACAATATTCAATACATTTGGTATCAACACCAGCAACAGAAATGCATACAAACACAAAATTATTATCTAACCTCAAGCATAAACAAATGTCGATTGGTATCTGAACATTTTTAAAGTATGAAATGATATACCCTTTATTTGAAATAAAATTCATTCAAAATAATTTAATAAATGGTACATTGTTTCTGAATTCAAGGACAGGAAATGCATACGACTTTTATTTCTTTGTCAGAACTACAGAGAATCCATAGTAAACGTGAAAAAAATTAAGAAAAAATATACTTCAGGTCTCAGCATTTATGGAATAATTCATGAATAGTGCGTGTTGTATTGGCACAATGACGTTTTGAATAATATAGTCCATTATTGTTCGGCATTGATATTGGAGTACCTATATCACATACGATATTGCAAACATTGAAAACAAATGTATCGCATCTCTTGAAGATGCGTCGCTACGCGATGTGCGCCAAGTAGTGCGCGTGGCTCGGGGCGGCGCGGTGGCGTCTGGGCCACAGAGTGCGGGCGCTGCAGTCGGACTGTGGCGAGAGAGCAAACATCTGACCCTACAACGGTGCGGGTGGCGGAAAGATAAGAGAAAGGTCACAGCGGGAGGCGGACGAAACACGCCTATTGTCAGACGACGGTAGCACGAAACGTAAAGCTCACGGAAAGTTAAAGAGTTCCCTATGAAATTTCATTAGTTTAACATTTTTTTATTAAATGGAGTGAATAGCCCCCAGTTTGTGATTTCGGTCTCGCAGTCAACGATGATGTGAAGGAAAGGGAGATGAAGTAAGTGCCAGTGAGGTTTGTTGTTTAAATTTTCATTATTATGATCCTCAATCGTCATGTCTATTCTGCCATACCTACCCGAGAACAATGACTAGATGGGTGGGTGTATATGATGATAATGATGATGCTCTATGTTCTTCAATACTGATGCATGTTCTGTCGAACCTATCTGAGAACCATGAATTGACCGAGGGTGAAAATGAATGTATTATTTGAGAGATGCAATAATTGTGGAATGACTTTAAAAAAAAAGAAACCTGAAGAATACCGACCGGAAACCTGCTTTATCACCACAAATTGCACACGGACGTCTCGAGATTATAAGCCGGTCCAAGCGGCGTAGAGCAAGCGGTCGGACCACCACACAACGGCTCGCCCTGATACGCCAGGCAGAGAGCAGACGCGAACACGGCGCAAGTCCAACGGAGTTGCTGAGTGCGCGGAGACGAATCGCCGCGCAGACCGGGGCGATGGGCAGGGTGGACAGGGGGGTGTAGCGGGTGGGCGCGGCGGGGCGGGGCGGGGCGGGGCGGGGCGGGGCGGGGCGGGCGGGGCGGAGCGGAGCGGGAAGGAGCGAGGGCACAGCGGAGCGGAGCGCGGTGGAGGAGGAGCGGGGTGGGGAGGAGCGGGGTGGGGAGGAGCGGGGTGGGGAGGAGGCGGGGTGGGGAGGAGCGGGTGGGAGGAGGGGGTGGGGAGGAGCGGGTGGGGAGGAGCGGGTGGGAGGAGTGGGGGGGAGGAGCGGGGTGGGGAGGAGCAGGGTGGGAGGGAGCGGGGAGGGGGAGGAGCGGGTGGGGGCGGGCGAAGCGGGGCGGAGCGGGGCGAGGCGAACGGGGTAGGGCGGAGCGGGGCGGGGCGGAGAGGGGCGGACCGGGGCGGACCTGGGCGGGACGGGGCGGGATGGGGGCAGGACAGGGGCGGACAGGGGCAGGATGGGGGCGCAGGATGGGGGGGACGGGCGGGACGGGGGCATGGGGGGGATGGGGGGGGGGCGCGGATGGGGCGGGACGGGGGCGGGACGGGGCGGGATGGGCGGGATGGGGCGGGGACAGGGCGGGACGGGGCGGGATGGGGTGGGATGGGGCGGGATGGGGCGGGGTGTGGCGGGATTCGGCGCGACGTGGCGGTGCGGTGCGGAGCGCGGAGGGCGCGGGGCCGCCGCCGCCTCTTTAAGGCGTTATTAATGGCCTCTATAAACATTATGGAGGCGCGTTGCGAGCCCCGCGCAGGCCGCTGGTCGTTAGACGCCGCGACGCGACGCGCCTCCCGCTGCACCGCCCCCGGCGCTCGCTCGCGCTCACGCGACACCGCACGCGGCCTCTGAATCAGCGGAGCCACAGCACTGGCAGTACTACCCACCGGTTTCGATGCAAGATTTTGAGAGACCAAGACTTTTATGTCATTCACAAACGGTTCTTTGTATTTTTGATTGATTATTTCGTGTTTCCGGGCGCATCAACTGCCGTGGTCATGAGTTTGAAAGTGTCGTATATTCTTTATCAAGGGAGGAGGTGGTAGTTGCTCTTCTCTCAGTGAATGGTGAGATCCGGACGTCGGATTTCGGTGTTCGCCAACCAGGTATCTCCCGCCAGCGAGAAACCACCCCAGCCGGGACAAGCTCTAAGCTCCCAACATGTATGGTACTATAGTGCATGTAAGTGTAAGTGTAAGTAAGATGTGAGGTTGGAATAAGAAAGAGGAAGGAAAGATCGCACGCAGTCCATGGCCCGTTTGTTAGTGTACTATATTCGTCACCGTTGAGACTCAAATTCTAGGTCCTCTCGATCAGAGGTATTGCATAGATATCAGTAAGTGCTCAGAGGCACCTAAGCCTCTGCCGGGATACGCACTTCGCTCTTGACTGGTCTTCCGACATGTGCGTTAGTGTAGTGTGTTGAAGTACGCGCGGGCGCGTGTGTGCGTGCGTGTGTGTGTTTGCGCGTGAGAGTAAGAATCGGGATAAGGATGGGGAAATAAAGGTCGCGCACGATCCGAGGCTCGTTTTCTCCGACATTAGCCAGCTATTCATCGGAGAAACCAAAGAAAACTACCGAGCAGAACATATGGGCGCTAGTATTATCCTTCAGACAGCGATTGAAAATCGACTTACTTCTCTAATTAATGTCGAATATACGCCACCATCGGGCTCTAATCCTGGGACCGCTCGAACACTTCAGGGGCAACAGTTTTGCCCCGAGACATATTAGCATGTCGTGTCTCGGAAGAAGTGCATTTAAGTTATTATCAACTATTTATTTGTTTACTGACTTATTTATTTATTGTGGTGCACATTGTGTTCCGATGAGGTTTAACCTGCGAACATTGATCAAAACGAATACTGTCTACGAGTGCGGTCAGTGAGGTAGTTTTGTGGAAATATTAAAAGAAACACGATGGTATAGATTTTTGCAATTGTCACATCTCTATTATTACTATTATCATCCAGAGTCCATTTATGGTTCGCTTGTAGGTATGAACAACCACTACTCTTATTCTTTCCATTGAATGTCAAAACTCATTCACACATTATTATAAATGAGTGGAGAGTGAATTACTATTTTTGCAATAGGATTTATATTCTTTGATAAGCGATTCGTTTAAACTTTTCCACTCTTTCGTTATCGAGGGCTAGGATCATTTTTGAGCTGCCCAGGTCCTAACTTGTCAATTTGAATCTCGCGAGGCGTGCTATCGTATACGACCGATGCTCTTCCTCTCTGTGCCAACCTCTTTCAAGTGAATAACTTATCAATTAATTCACTTCAGTGTTCATTTATTTCTTTTTCAGATATTCCTATTAAAAAATCTTTATAGTATTTAATTTATTTGAAATGATATTATGTAATATTATCAAATGCAATTCACGCTTCAGACTTGAAATAAATAGTAGAGTTGAAATCTAAATCTTAGTGCGTGTTCTTTTATTTCACAGTATTTTGCAACATAGTATTCTATTCCCGTGCGCAGTACCACATTTTATTGCCACTGTGTGCAAACACCTTTTTGGTTTCATTAGTTACGATTTAACGGTATCTGAAGTGTTTAATTATATAGTTCTGTTACTGCGCAAACTGAACGTATTTACGTTCGAAACTGAAACCTTGTAGAAAATAATGAAATTCAGCTTCCTTCTTTCTGACTAACTTCTAAAAACCAACTACAGCAATTTATTATAGCTCAGCCTGCAACAAAAAGGAACTTAATGAAACTGCGAGGAATACGATACGTTCTGCCCCGATTCCCTTGACCTTCCAACACACGAGTTTGCGTGTTCGTATAAAAGCGTTAATTAAGCAAGCGGTCGACAGACAACGCGTCGCGCAAACAAGCAAAGGCGTGCGGTGTGACGGCTGAAAGCGATACTCCACGCCCGCAAGCGTCGCGGAGACGTCGGTGCGGGACGGCGCGGCGGGGGAGGTGTGGCAGGAGGAGGCTGGGAGGGGGGCAGCTGAGTGGAGCGGAGTGTTGAGCTGGTCACGTCGGGACAGAACGGGGCGGCGCAAGCAAGGGCGGAGCGGAGCGGGGAAGGGTGGACCGGGCCGGGGAAGAGTGGAATGGGGTGGGGAAAGACGGAGCGGAGCAGAGCGGGAACGGGGAAGAGGCGGGGACGGGAGCGGCGATGAGGCGGGGTAGGGCAGGGTGGGGTGGGTGGAGCGAGGCGGGTCGGGACGGGACAGGGCGAGAGTGTGTTAGAGCGACACTCGGCGACCGTCCAACTGTTTAGTCCATTAAGAAGATGAAGAGCTGTTCTGCCAAGGGAATATTTTCCCGACGCTTAATTCGTTGTAGCCAATTCTCACAAGTCGTTATCAGCAGCCTCGCAACCTTCCATCTTGCCCTACGAACCGTCGAGTGCGCAAACATACGACTCCGAATTTTATTACGCCAACTTCGTCTATCCATTTTGCAAATCCGTCAGGCCAAACCTTATTTGGCAGAAGTGCATCGCGTTTCCCTTGGTTTTAACCGCAAGACGAAATGCTATTGAGGTAAACTATTTGCGGCGGCGATGGTGTAACGGTTAGCGTATCGGACTGTTACACCCAAGTTTGCGGGTTCGAACCCGATCGAAGCCGTGGATTTTTAAGGGCGAAAAAATCCTTCGTACGCCTTCCTTCGGAGGGGAAGTAAAGCCGGCTGTCCCATGTTAGTAGATTTACTGCATGTAAAAGATCCTCAAGCCCAAATGACGCCTCTGAGCTAAATTCAAATCGCCTGTTTCGTCGCCCAAGTAATACCTTCTTTCTCCCATGGTTGGTGAAAGGAGCGTAGCGGAATTTGCGTGGTCAGACGGAAGAGCAGGCCTCATGGCCTGAGTCTCGCCACGTAAAATAAGGCAAAATTCAATTCAATTTCAAACTATTATTAAACTAGATACTTTTTAGCACAGAAAGGTTTTATTGGATGTGGACGTGCATATGCGACAAAATCTATTATCGGTGAGAATAAAAATTGGACTGTTTAGAACGATGACTAAATATTACTAAACAGTTTCATCGTTTTGTTGTAAGAAGTTAAAAAAAAGCGTCATATTTCCAAATTCGCCCCTGGCGTGGCTCATGAACAGGAGGCAGATTCTGTAAGGTGGTCCCGGGATCGATTACCGGCCGGGGCAAAAATGAAGATGTAGCTTTATATTACAAATCGTCTCATTTATGTTGCTGTTTGCCGAAAAAAGAGCTCAGGCAGGCGAAATAAGCTAGGTACGGCGATGGGAATACGCCATGCTCACCACATGTCTCCCTTACCCCCTGGCGTGCATAATAAATAAAAATAGGCCCGAGGTCTGCAAACACTTCTAGCTGCCAAAAGTCGGACTAACCCCAAAATGGCAAATACACTCAAAATGCGTATTTTTCGAATCTGACGCCCACGTGCCCCGGCCCCCATCGCCGCCGCTCTTACCATCACCGACGGCGGCGCGTCACCACGTGGCGGGGCGTGACGTCACCTCAGCACCCGTCAAGGGGCCTCCCGTATCGACCCCCGTTCGCGGAAGCGGCGCCCGCCGCGCCCCGCCCCCGCCGCCGGGCCGTCGCCGCGGGCGGTGTCGCGCCGCTCGCCCGCGGGCGCCGCCACCCCCTCCCCGCCCCTGATGGGCCCGGGGCACGCGAGTTGCCCGACCGGGGGCGCCGCTCCCCCGCCCCCTCCAGAAAAAAGCGCCCGCGGCCGCCGTTATTTCGGGAGCCCCGATCGCCACGGACGTTCTCCGCTCGTGCGGCTGCTAATGAGGTTCGCCTAATAAACACGAAGACGCAGATCAAAGACGCCCACGGCCCTCAACCCTCATTCTTAGGAAGAAGCAAGGAGCCGATTCCTCATCACGCGCCTGACCTTCTTGCTCTTCAATCTAAGTTCTTAACGCACAAAAACTAAAGCCGGAGAGCATTTTATGGAAAGTCGTAAATCCAAGTATCCAATTCTTGCTAGTCTTCGCATAAAGTTTGTAATAATGATGGTGACTCTTGTGATGTACGATAAAGTTATTAACATACGACATTGAATTAAAATCAGACATTTCTAGAAATCTATGTAATATGACATTTCTTTCATTCATACATCAATTCAAGTGCATCCCTACGAGATGAAAAAAAACGCTAATGCAGCGCGAATTTAATTAATACTATATCGTATTATGAGTTTGAAAATTCCATTGGAAAAGGTAGAGTCAAACGATGATAACTAGACATCGGATGTTTAGGCACTAAAAAATCGTCTTTTAGGCGCCTAAAAAGGCACTGAAAAAGTCAAGAATAAGGAGAAAAAAGGCACTGTCATATGTCATATACCGGTAATATTTACATATTACCGGTGACTTTTCTAGGATCACAATTTCAAATTTGCGATGACTGGGAGAAAAAATCAGTTTGAATGCGGAGAAGGATATTTGAACGATGTGACTGGCATATATTTTAGCAGTCCAACACTAGCAATACTGAAACCTTCTGGGAATTTATATTTATTTCCATATAAGATTTCGGTTCCCTCGGTGTATCATCAATCGTCCATGTTCTCATATCATGGTTGGTATTTATGAAATAGGGAAATAGAGAACAATCAGTTGATATACTTTCAGGAATTCTCTCGTAATTTTAAATTTCAAGACGTGAATTGAAGGTTTTGTAATGAATGGTCACGTTGGACCATCGCCGATTTTCCGATATTTTAGCAATGTATATAAATATAATAAATAAAAGGCAAAAAAGTCCTAAAAAATGTATTTATGCAAAAAATAGGCATTTATACTAAAATAAGCAAAAATAAGTATTATAAAACTTCGCCATATGTCATCATTTGTCATGAATCGTGGACATATATTATCAGCCTTTAAATAAGTTCTCTAGAAAAAAATAGGCATTTTCCTAAACATCCGATGTCTAATGATAACATACAGCAGAATGAAAACGTAGGTTTCTACGACCGGAGTCAATAGATACTTGGTTGTCAGTGAGACGCCGCGTCCTGGGCAGAGTTGCCGAGGCACGTGTACCTAGGACCAGGGATGGCAAAAAAATTAATGTTTTTAAAACATCGATGTTTTCCACCAGAAACATCGATAAATTAACATCGATATTTTGCTTTCGATGGTTTCTTCACATCGATATTTTGTTTAAAACACATCGATGTTTTTTTAATTTTTATTATTTTTTCATTAAGGGGTTTCAGCACGTTGAGCACGCTGCACGTTTCGCCTGTGCAATCTGAGGAAGTTTGGGAGCTGCTGTCATTGCCTGAATTGAAACACGAAATCGATAGAAAAACACGATGTTCGGTACTGTTAATTTTATTGTTTAATCGATAATAATTTTTACATACTACTAACATGCTGGTAATCAAACAATAAAATATATCCCTTTCACGTCCTGTAATTAAAAATGGTTAGGAAAATACCATGTTTATTAGTCTATAATTAAAACATCGATGTTTTCTTGTCGATGTTTCATCGACATCGAAAACCCTTTAGCGATGTATCGAAACATCGATGTTGCCATCACTACCTAGGCCGCGGCGTCTTCCGGTCAGACAAAAATCTTCACAGCGGAACATTTTGTTACGTAAATATCTAATGCAAATGTCGAAAAAGAGAGTCACTTAAAAGATAGAGACCCGTAGACTCAATTTGGCTCGACTTGACTAATTTATGATCAACACGAAAATGGGACCGGCGATGATAGCGATGTAAACGAAGGCTATCGCATAAGGATTCACTAAGCTCCGGGTGACGTCGCACCCTCCGATGGAATGCTGTTTTCTAATGGTGTTGAGAATAATAGGGTGATAATCGAAACATTAGAGTCAACACTCACAACCAAGAAGGGGTTCTCTCACTGGAAATGCGTTTCACTTCCAAGAATTCCTTCCTTTGAGACGAAGAGTAACGAAGATCACGTGCGAGATGTTTATTTAATTCAGTACTCAAAAGGCGCTGAATTTCTAAACGCATTAGCCGAAACAGCCAACAAAAACCTTTGTATTAATACCATATTCTGCTCAAAGAACACAGCGCTCACTTCATTACGCTTCCCAGTCATTAATTCAATTTTTCAATATCAAACTCTGATAACATTCCAAGCACATTTTGCAGCCTGTCTACATCTGATACAAATCAAAAATACCTACCCGATACTCCATTTTAATTAAGTTCAACCTCGCAGCAAAAGCACACGAAGTGCGGGCCGCGCATCTCGAGGTCCGTTACCTGCGGCGCGGGCGAGGGCACGGGCAAGGGCGCGGGCGAGGGCGCGGGGAGGGCGCGGGCGAGGGCGCGGGCGAGGGCGCGGGCGAGGGCGAGGGCGAGGGCGTGGGCGAGGGCGAGGGCGAGGGCACGGGCGCGGGCGCGGGCGCGGGCGCGGGCGCGGGCGCGGGCGCGGGCGCGGGCGCGGGCGCGGGCGCGGGCGCGGGCGCGGGCGAGGGCGAGGGCGAGGGCACGGGCAAGGGCGCGGGCGAGGGCGCGGGCGAGGGCGCGGAATGCCCGGCGCGGCGCAAAGAGGCCAAAAACGCCTCGGCGCCTCCAATGACGCACCGGCTGTCCGCCGCGCGCGGCCGCTGGGGCGTGTAATTAAATGATGCCGACAATCGTCACTCACGCGGCCCAAGATTGATAGCCCCGGTTGGTCGCGGCGCCGTTGGCATGGAATGTTGCAGCGGAGGTGAGATCGGACATGTCGAACGGAGAGCAGAAATGTGGAGAGGGCGTCGGCGGTGGACTGGTGGCTATGACCGAGCACAGGCTGGTAGTGGTCACGTCGTAAGAGTGGTGGTAGCGGTAGTGGTTCGGGTGGTGTTGTGTTGGTGGCGGCGGCGGCGGCGGCGGCGAATGATAGAAGCTATTTTGCTTCTCATTACGACTAGAGAGCCGTGCGAACAATCATACGCGGGAAAACATCACTTCCAAAAATTCGAAGGAGGCACATGCGAGAATTTCGACATTAGGAATCACAGCTGGGAGGTCGATGTTCTTGTGACTAAGGCCAAAATTGTCTACGATTCGTGGTATACGGTAGTGCCCATTTAAAGATGTTCCCAAATAAGAAAGTTGAGAAGTTTTTTCATAATAATTATTTGTAAAGCTTTTTTATCCACTTTCATTTTATAAAGTGAAATTTTACGAAATTGATATATATTTCATAATCATAATTAGTACAACACAAGATTTCTAACAATGCATGGCCTCCTCGTAAGAACATTAGAATGTCACATTTCCCAGGATGAATAGTTAATTTAAACGAAAATTATAGTGTTACGTTATACGATATTTGTGAAGTATACAATGTAATATTATTAGTATAATACTTGATTGGTTATCAAACATGGCCTAATAAACTCGTTTGATACTTCTCCAATCCATATTGTAATACGATAACTTACTTAGAACGTAAGTAACTATTATCATAATTGTACGCAGACTAAAACAAGGGCATATTTCTGGGCTCCCTTTCTCAACAAACATATTTATTTACGTATGACATTTTCCGAGTAAATAAAAGAAACACAAGGAGAATTAAATTATAACTTTAATGATACAATTAAGAAATATAATTAATTTTACGAGGAACCATTTCAGAATTGCCACATTGCTTAGAGAACCTGTTCTCCCATTCCCCCAAACTGGTAGATTAAAAAGGGAGAAATCAAGGATAAGACATGTTCACGGAAATAAAGTGTGTTATTACGTAAGGCCGTGTGGGGTCTTTTTCAAATTATTCAAGGGGTCCACTCTCCCCTTGCAAGCACGCCAATGAGCATTATGCAATGGGGATGAAGAAGGTTTATGCACCATTAAAGAATTATGTCGGTGCTTTTCCTTGTCAAAAATATCGTAGGCATAGCACTAAACAGACAACACTCGTGGCAGCGACTATATTTGGCAGCGAATTAAAAAAAATACTATTTATACATAATTGCCCAAAGTCTTGCGCAACAGTTAATTTAATATATTATTTATTCACACTATTCAAATTCTTAATCAAACTTAATTTAGGATATTCACGTTTGACAACTTAGTTGTCAGAAGGTGGAGAGTACTCGAAATATGCAAAAGAGAATGGAGCTGAGTAAACGATGTACGCAAATGATATTTTGCTCGTTACAACAAAAATC
This sequence comes from Teleogryllus occipitalis, assembly GCA_011170035.1. NCBI lineage: Eukaryota > Metazoa > Arthropoda > Insecta > Orthoptera > Gryllidae > Teleogryllus > Teleogryllus occipitalis. The sequence goes on along the minus strand of BLKR01001869.1, from coordinate 191,939 downwards.
CATATCAGTTCCTTGATACTTGCGTATGCCTTTTCTACAACTTCTTGATTTCTGTAACGACATTTTCCCGCACCCTGTACGCGAACGCCGCTCCATTTGTGATTTATTTTCGGCGACCGGGAACAGGTAAGTGGAGGACACAGTAATCGGCTTCTTATGCAAGTCAAATCGCGTTTTGGCCCAATCTGAGCACAAGTATAATTATCTCCCGACACTTCCATAAATAACTTCATGCAAAACTAAATGCTACTACCAACTACACGCATTACCGTAAACCGCTGGTGACATAGATGGCAGCGGCAACGGTTCTCGAAACGTCACATCAAACGAACAGTTCCCGAAGAGTGGAGTGTGAAATCAGTTCAGAATCCCTCTACAATTTCGACACACCTTGGCTTGAGGATCCGGAAAAGAAAAGAGCAAAACGGTACGTGAAGGTACTGAAAAGAAAAGAAAGGAAAGGAAAGGAATTTAGAACGGAGGAAAAAATAAATTCTCAACAAAAAGCGGATCGAGAAAAAGCGAAGGCTAAAAGGAAAGACGCCCAGAGTCGTTCTGAACTGCAACCGGTGGCTGTCGCGCCGATGCCATGGGCGATAGACGGGCTGAGGCCGAGGAGAAAGGGGGAAGGGTAGGAATGGTGAGGGTGGCGGGCGTGGCAGGGGAACGAGGGTGATGCAAGAAGAGGCCACCAGCAGGCTACACTTTCACAACCCCTTGTCGATAGATGTGATAGCCTTAGTCTCCTGTCTGCTGCAGACATTTGTGAGATATTCATTTTGAAATTATTAGAAAATGAAGCAAGCCCAGGAAGGTAACGTCAATTGCTAATTTAACACTTTCAAATGGGATATTTTTTCTTGGGGAGAAACAAAACGAAGAGATAAACGTTAGAAATATTGTAAAACGTTTAATTTTGAACGCGGATTTTTGTACAGAAAATTGCCATTTATTTGACATTATTTTAAGCTGCGCACTGAAAACATAAATTTAAGTGAGCCCTGTTACTGCACAAACTCTCTAACAAAACAATTAATCCCATGAGTGTACTGCACGTTTTAACCTGCGAGGCGGTGGTGTTCCTTTACCACTGCAACTTGAGATCCGGCGCCGCTTCACAACTCGGCTTGCGGGGACTTCCATCTTGTAGAGTACTCCCCACTTCGCGTGGGGTACCACCCCACGCGGGCACTGCCATGGCACCGGCAAGGCCTAAGCTCCCTCATAGTTTCCCGACACGTGTGGCAATGTAGTGAATGGAAGTGAAAAAGTGTGTGTGTGTGTGTGTTTAAAAGGCGAGGGACAAGAAGGAGGAAGGAAACCCCACGCGCAGTCCGTGGCCCATTTGTTAAACTCTGTTCTGGCATTCGCTTGGTTCTGATAGGCGAAAACACCGAAAATTACACCAATCACAGAAGTCTGCCGCTAGAGTCTGCCGCTCATCCTACCGGTACGCCAACCCTAGAACGTATCTGTTTGCAAAGCTGTGAGGCAACGGATGTAGGACCTGAGCCGTCGAAGCCGATAAATTTATTTTCAAGATGGTATTAATAATTAAATATTTTATACTTGGGACTTTTTTATTGAAACGAGGCTTTTTGATGACTTGTTTAACATTTTCGGAAAAGATCCTGAAGCTTGCAAGGGAGGGACGGAGCGGAATGGGCAGCGGGAGGAGCCTGGCGGGGAGGGGGGAAGCGATGGGTGGCAAGGCGGGCGAGGCGACGCGAACGCGTGTTTCGCGTGCGTGTGGGGCAAGGGCGAGGGCGAGGGTGAGAGGGTGACGCCCCTCGCATCCTCGTGCTCCGTGGCCATAAACGGCCGCCCGGCGCCGCCCCGACCGCCGCGCGGCTCCTAGGCGCCCGTCCGCGCGCCCACACACGCACGCACGCACGCACGCACGCCCCCGCCCCGCCCACGCCACAGCTCTCCCTGCGAACGCTTTCAGCGCCGTCCACACCGCTTTCAGATAACACTCCCGTGGTTTCACCTACAATTGCCGACGGGGTGGAGTCTGTCCTCAATGTTCTCTCTGTAGCATATCATACTACTACGAAAATAAAGAAAATAAAGAAACGTCGCATTAGGAAAACGTTAAAATATGATTTACAAAGCTGATGAATGACGGAACAAATGAAGAACCTTTTAATGGAATTGTGAGCTAACAATATCACTTTGAATACTTGGTGTCGACTAGCACAAAAAATAAGTTCTTTGCCCATTCGTAACAACAATTGGCAAACACAAGGAATGGAAGAAAAAATATGAGGTGCTTCCACTATTGTTTTCTTTGCAAAATGTTAAGTAATTTAATTATAACTTTAAGAATATGAGGTATATGTTAAGAGACTCAATCCATTTGTAATATATTTGTAAACTGAAGGTTGTGCAGCGAATAAAATAAAGAATAAATATTGAAGTATACGAAAAAGCAAATAAGGAATATAAGAATAATAATAAGGAATAAAGAATAAAAGAAAATACTACTGGTTCAGAAGGCGTATACTTTCTGGTACTGATTTGTTTGCTAATTGCTTTAGTCTGGGCTATCTTATCGATTTTGCCCCGCCTCTATCCTAGCTGCAACTTCTCGGGCCCTAAAATACATTTTTCACATTTTCTCATTTTTTTTCTCCAATAATTGAAATAAGACGTAAAGAATATCATAGAAGTGGAACCTGTTTTATTTGCACATTTTAATTGAAAAAAGTCGGAGCCTTTTTGAAAAAAATGTCTTTAGAGCGTTTCTGAAAATGCACAAATTTGAGTTCATTTTCACAGAAAAGTTTTCATTTTTCGAGAAACTTGATAAGAAATCATTTGAAGCATTTGCAATCACAAGTTTAATAATATCTTTAATATTAAGCCTTGAATATTCATGTTATAAATATTTAAAAAAATTCATTGGTGTAGTTTAAAGAAAAAATTGGGGCCTGTTTGAGAAATGTACTTAATATTTTTAGTACTGTTCATTTTCATTCAAAATTATGCAAAACCCACTAATATTTACAAAAAAATGTACGTGACATTAATAAAAGATTATTTGTAGTGGACAAATTTCATTTGAAGAAAAAATGTCTACTCTCCGTAATGTAGCTGTACGAGGGGGTGAAATAAATTGAACCTTTTACAGTTTTCGAAAATTAAAGGGAAACATGAATATCAAATCCATCCATAACCTAACTCCTTATAAGTATTCTTACAAGAAATTTGAAGGAAAATTTTAAGTCATTTTTGAACAAAAATTGAAAAAGTACCAGGTGCTTCATTTGTAATAACCACAAATTTGAAAGAATTCGTTTCAAACTTGGAGGGCCTCAAGCCAGTTCTGAAAGACTGGGGAATATTAATTTTGGCAAAAAATGTACGAATAATTTAGGCCCTAGCGTTGTTAACACACAACGAATCAACACAAGGATATGTACAGTTATTTGAAAAATAAACACATTTTCAGTATAAGGGGGACCCCAAAACGTATTTGGATTTTCGTTAAAATCTCGACATTGATTTTCCGCAGCATTGCATATCTTTCTCAATATTACATTTATTACTCCATATATATGTGCGTATTCGAGGTAGTAGAAAAGAGAAAAAACAAATATTTGTTAGCGTGCCCAAGGAGACAGTTGCGCCTGCTGGATCTGGGAGTGACGGTGGCGAGGGTGACAGCTGCGTCTGATACAGGGGAAGAATAGCGAAGCAGAAGCGGGAGTAGGAGCGGGTCGACGATCGGGAGCGGAGTGCGAGAAAAAAGAAGACGGAGAGGGGCACGAGAGGGGACGGCAAAGGAACGGTAGGAATGGAGAAAAAGAATGAGGAGAAAGAGGAGGAGGCGGTGGAGACGGGAACGAAATCGGGCGGAAAAAGAGGAGGAGGCGGTGGAGTATGGGATGGAATCGGGAAGAAAAAGAGAAGGAGGAGGCGGTGGAGTCGGGGACGGAATCGGGAAGAAAAAGAGAAGGAGGAGACGGTGGAGTCGGGAACGGAATCGGGAGGAAAAAGAGAAGGAGAAGGTGGTGGAGACGGGAACGGAATCGGGAGGAAAAAGAGAAGGAGAAGGTGGTGGAGACGGGAATGGAATCGGGAGGTAAAAGAGAAGGAGGAGGTGGTGGAGACGGGATGGAATCGGGAAGTAAAAGAGAAGGAGAAGGTGGTGGAGACGGGAACGGAATCGGGAGGAAAAAGAAAAGGAGAAGGTAGTGGAGACGGGAACGGAATTGGGAGGCGGAAAGCAGATGCGGGAACGGGCAGCAGGGGAGGGCGTGGGCGGGGCCGCGGGAGGGGACGAGGTTCGGGGCAGCGGTGTCTGTCTAGGGTTACCTCGCGCCTGGGCCGCGTTGTCGCGGTGCTGTGCGGTGCGGTGCGGTGCGGGCGCGCCGCTTTGGGTTTCCTATACTTTATCGTTGGCCCGTCTGGAGATCCGCACGCGGCGATAACTCCGCCCGTTGTTCATGTTCTGTCAGCACGCGTTCGCGTATCGGATTAAAGGACGTCCTGCTCCTTTTACACGGGATTTCACGCGAGGATAGGAGCTTTTTTACGGTATTTATGAGGCTCAACAGAGGTTTTTTGTACTCGACAAGAATTCCACATGCACGCGACATTTTATTATTTTTAGCAATCTTCTGGAAATAAAACGCAATTACGTAATTAAACACAACACTTTTATAATAATGTACCATCTGAAATAGTATACAACGTAGCAGAAGTAATTGGCGTCGCGAACGTGAACTGCAATATAACTCGCAAAATAAGCAACGTCAATTACTATCATAGAATGATGTACTAAAGCAGAGCATTGAATGTTATCGACATAAAATCAAATATTACCAATAAATTATATAGACCATTAGTACCAACCAATTATTTAAACCAAATTTCTACAACCACTGAAAAATTTGAAACATGATTAAAATAGCATTGCTATAAGTATATTAACTTTGATGTTGTAAGGATTTATAAAAAAATGTTATACAGTAAGTGGAATATGAAGCGCAGAAATGTAGCACAAAGATAAATGAGAAAACAGGTAACAAGTGGATAAACAAATCTGAGAACGAAATGCTAACTTCTGAAATTCTAGTCCGTATCTCAAGCTCTGCAACTGTAACTGAGACTGCGATAGGACATTTCCTGACATTTTTATGCGAGACCAAGAACAAACTACAAAACCAGTCTAACATCATGTAATTGAGACTATCCAAAGAAAACGATGACCTCTTGCCAACTGGAGTTAGTAGATTGTTAAATAAATTTCATTAATATGTTAATTTAAACTTTTTAAATAATTCTTTCAAGAAGACATTTTTGTAATCAACTCATTTAAAAATACACTGAACATTATTTCTCTATATTCTTTCGTAATTCGTCTGCTGTGAGTTTCAATACAAAAAGTATATTAAATCGCAAGTTCCGAACACGTAATATGATACTTCAAAGAAAAATAGGCCCATCAACCTATTACGAACACATTCAATGTTGCATTTTTGTATCCACATTTCATCTCAGTTATCGGTCACGACTCTTTCGCTGGATGGAGATTACTGAAAGAAATTATGCCAATATATCATAATACAGTCATTAGACACGCTTAACTTAGAATGGATTCTCGGTTGTCTTTACTCTTTGTGTTCAGTACTTCAAAAAAGTATCCCACCAGGTTGCTGTAATTGGCGACGGCACTGCCAAGTACTAAGTACGAATGACTGAACGCCAATGGCACCAATTCATTGATAATAGCAATCTTCATTCTTTCATCCATTGTCAAGGGCGTAAGCCAAATGAGTCTAGAAGATGGAGCTCGAATTTATGATGATGATGATAATAATAATAATAATAATAATAATAATAATAATAATAATAATAATAATAATGTTTATCGAGAGTTTCAATGCCCCAGATTTGTTAAACGTTAATCCCGTCACTTTGTGCGATTATTGTCCGTGCCACTGATTTCGATTCACCATGTAATGTCGTTTAGAGATCACTGTCGTAGTTTTAAATTCCCTTGATTTCATGACCTTACTCTGGAGAAAGAACCCTTCCCCCATTCACGCTACCTCAGCCGCCTTCTCCACTGCTAACACGGTATAAACGAGAACTCGCTCTCATATTTCCTTAATAGGTTCATTTAAATATGTTTAATTCGCAGGTACGTATTGTTCACCAACATCATTGTAACAGAATTACAATAACACATTCTTTTTAAGCATTTATGTTGTGTAGACCACATTCGTATAAATAGAAGTGGTGCACTAGAGATAGGCCACACTGGAGAGGAGAGAACTAGTACGCATTAGCTTTGAAGTACCGTTATTTGTAAGATGTTCGGACTCTCAAGCCGTGGTTCCATGAGAGAGAAATTTTAACAACATTGTAACATAAACATTTATATTGCATTAACTATTATCAATAACGATTCGACAGGACACCACTTAATACACTTTTTCTATATTACAGGTTGGGTGTCGACCCCACAATTTTATCGATTTAATAGCATAACGATATAAATTTAAAAAATCACAGGTTTCTTATCTATTAACGTACTCTATGAGGGGGAAATGACTCACTAAGACTAAACCGATAAAATGCTAAAGCGTCTTCTAAGGCACTAACACTTTTAGTTGACGTTTTTCTATACGTCTACTTTGGCAATGAGATTGCAGCCTTTGATTTCCGCATTTATCAATCATACAAACCTGAGTTTCTCTCGCTACGCATGATATCAACGCATTCTTATGCCAAAATACTTCGTTCTCCGATTTGCCGGCACTCCGCCTTACTTCTCCGATCTCGCGGCGTACGGACAAGATTCAGTCTTGGAGAACATGAAGGCATAAAACCCAAGTAATACGTCTGTAATCGGGATGCCGAAACGCTGGCGCCGACTCGGACGACGTCGCGCGTCGCGTCGCGTTGCCGGCACTCGTTCTCGAACGGCGACCGACCGCGAAGACCGAATCCCCAACTCCGGTTCCCGCGGCCTGTTCCCACTCGCGGCGCGCGCCCTCTGATCAGCGTCGGCGCTCTTTCATCGCGGGCGATCGCCGAGGAATGCGCCCGCCCCGCGCAACTTCGCGCCCCCCGCCCCCTCCAAAACAAACCACGGCCCCCGCCGCCGCCGATTAACGGGACGGGAATTAGCCTCCCCGAACGAGGCATCACGACCGCTCCGAATGCCCGCTCTCTCGCTTCAGATACAGTGAACTCTAGGGATGGTGGTTATCACAAAAAAGCGTCCATGTTAGGTTATTCCGTTTTCTCACATGCGGTTGATATTAGCGGTTATAACAGTTCAAAATTTCAAATATTGAAATAACCGGTTTTCCTTATTTCCAAAACGAAGGTTTGGCCCTAAAATATTATTTTTATTATTGGAGAGCCAAAATAATTTATTTTTATTGTTGGAGAAGCAAAATAATTTATTTTTATATACAAGTGTAATAAAAAATTCAATCTTACACACTGTATGCAGCAATATACTTCGTTGATCACTTCACGGTATATAGCATGACAAAAGGGTAAAACATAACTTAAAAAAGACCTTCCCACTTAATAAACTCTTCCAATTTAACCCCATTAAACCACCAATTCAAAACTAATTTCTTTACTTGGTAGATGTTTTAAACAAGTTTTGCTCGGCCGTTGGTTTTAAAGAATAAGTTACAACCGCGACAAAAAAATTACAGAGAGAAAACTGTGTACCAAAATAAAAAGACCGATTTTCGAATAAAACCGTTAGGTTATTCCTACCTCTAGTCGATTTGCAATATGTGAGTCCCGGTTTACAAAGGCACCGGATTATGTCTGGCGGCCGAGGCAATCACAAAACAACATAAATCCACAATCCACTGAAAAACTGAACTGAGAATCATATTTTACAATTAATATTTTGACTCTGGTGAATTTCGTGATCTACCAGTTAATGTTTATATTTTTCAAAATGAGTGGTTAAATTGTTTCCAGACATACGGCGGGCTTTAACCTGATGAAGTATACATTAGCCGGCTAGGGAAGGTGAAGTAAATTTCGGTGACAAGATACAGCTGTTACTACATGATAAACAGGTATCAGAGGCGAGTGGAAACGTTCTACGGTTAGAGACAGGCAAAATGTGTAGTTTCAATGTCCATAGTGAACTGTAAATCATAAATTTCTATTTACGTGATACCGTCGAACCTCACATGTCAGAGAAAAATGCATCGCTATGTAATTCTGAGCAGATCGAATCAAACTCTGGCCTTCGGCCTTTTGGATGTACTTAAACAACCTTCAAAACGTGCAATGCACACTTTTCAACGTATTTTTATGTCAAAATTCGTGAATTAGCCATAATTCAAACATAAGCCGTAACATATGCATTCATTGCTGCAGTAGTAGCGAGCCAGCCCTGCGATGGGTGATGCTGTAATCCATTGTAGCAACACTGGAGCTAAACAAAGTTCGATTAACATAGGATTCGCTCGCCAAACGTTGTTCGTCGTTTTCCATTGCCTCTCCCAGTTTTAGTTGTCTCTCTGTGGCTTGGGTAAATGTGCTCCTTCACTTACATAAATTGTACTTTGTATTTTGATTTCTGATTTTGATTTAATGATCTTCGGGATTTACGAACTTTGGGCCGCATGCGAGATCTTCTCAGGCACAATTACATCGGATAATCACGAGTCAACAGTATATGGAACAGTCGAGTGTTTCAGACCGCAACGAAGTGACGCTATTTCCACGTTCTATTTACTAGACGACATTAGAAGTTCACGGAATATAACGAAGCGTCGTCGAAGAAACACCGTTCAGATGACTGTGTAATAACGCCCTTGCTAACCAGTTTTTCCAGTAGTTCAAAAGTACAAGGCAGCGATGCCGCTGTTCGTGTTTTGCCATCATGATTCACGTACAACAGGAACACGGTTCTCCTACTATTAGACAATGTGCACGGAAAACCGGATGCATTATCAATATAAATAGAGATTGATCAACCAGATACCATAAAAAGACGGTTGAACAGATTTCATTAACGGTTCGTACAAGGATGGAGTTATTGCTAAACGTAATATTTTCACATTCCCGCCCTTAACAAGTTCTTGCGCTGTGAGTTACTCATAAGAGTGTTGGTTCTGAGAAAAAATCTGCATTAAAACAGAGGTTACTGTACCAACGGTTGGACGGTAGATGTGTAATGAGTTCTAATTTCCGTACCCGGTGGTGAGGAGGGAGAGGTGGGTGAGAAGGGATCGAAGAGAGTAAGGCGCGCTCGGAGTGAGCTGTCGCCGTCACCCGCGAATCTGGCATCGCCCACGCAGGATTTACAGTCGTCGGCGCGGCGGACTGTATTCACTCACGCAACCCCTTTCATTCGTACCCCCCCCTCCCCCCCCCCCGCCCAGATGCGCACCCCGATAGCACGACGACCGGGAGAGGTGGCTCAGTGCGTCAACTGATGCCACTGTAGGGCCTCTGACCGGGAGGTCCTAGGTTCGCGTTCCGACAGCGGTAAGAATTCAGACGCTGTCTGGAGGAGAATTCTAGAGGCCGGCTACTCTGATCCGTAGTTTTCCGTGTTTTTTTCGATCAACACCTGGCGAGTGACGAAGCAGTACCCTAACAAACGGACCGCACGCGATCTTTCCTTCTCTTCCTTGTCCTGTCCTCACCCTTACACACACTTACACTAACATGCACTACACTACCATACACGCCAAGAGTCCGGTCGGGAGCTTAGAGCTTGTCCCGGCTGGGGCGGTGGCCTGCTGGTGGGAGAGTTCTGGTTAGGTTGAAACCCCGCTAGCCTACACCGGTCGGCGCCGGATCTTACCATCCAGCGGAGAAAGATCACCGCCGCCTCCCGATGAAAAGCATGCACTTCACTTACGGGACTAACGATTTCAGTAATTGACGCGCCCGGAATCACTAACAACCAACCGATAGCACGATGGGCAAATACACGTGGACATGCCTCCGAAATGCCCAGTCAGAGCCGATTCCCGAAACGGAACCAATCACCATTGCTATTTCTATACCGATGAGTTTTGCGGCCCTCACACCCAACCAATAATAACAATGGGGTGCCAAAAGAAATTGAATTACGCTAAGATGACTAATTGCAGCAAAGGATTATCCCCACATGCAACTCGCTTTACGATGCATTTTTTTAATCGATCGTACATAACTAAAAAAATTGTGCATTGTAAGGCTTAAAATGTGTCTTCTTTTTATTTTTTATTAGAGCGAATGCCTACAGTTTTTTGTACAGTCTTTGCCAACAAAAAGAGCTCTTTTGAGGAATTCTATTACATTGCATTTGCTTAATTATTCAAAAGGAATAATTTCGGTCTAGTGATCTGGGGATAGTGGTGTTATTAAATGCAAAAGCAATGTAACGGACAGGGGCGATGCAATTCCGAAGGTTGGAAAATCGTCAGTGTGCGTCACGTTTGTGACAAATAAAACAATCCTGGTAGGTGTTCGCAATTTTCGTTCCTTCTACATTCATATCCTAATCCGATCCCGTATTAATCAACTAGGGAACAACACAGGAAAGGTAATTATGACTAAGGTCATTGCTGTTTGTTCCTGGGCGGTGAATTTGGGAGTTAAAAATGTTAGGAATTTTGGGAACCCACGATGTCTCAATGAAGGAACTTCTAGCAACACTGCTTACGAGTGACTAGAACAATGTACACATAAATATGCAAAATATCTTGTTTTTGATACAATTAGTACAACAATAAACCAATTCGAATGCTCTTGGCTGTCATTTGCATGACTCTGGCCGGTGAAGACTACGATTTTAAAATTGGTATTCAAACACAGCTAAAATGGCATTTCAGTCCACCACTTCCTTCTCAATTCTTATCTTTTGCTGTATAAGGATATCACTCCAGAAATCAATTTCGTTTCTGTATTTCAAAAGAAAATGTTTAATTACTCAGACTCCACATCAGTTAAGCTTTCTAAATCATTCAGTCGATAACGTGAGCACTTCTAGCTGTGGTGTTTCCATGCCGACGAGATATCCTACAGAACGCCCCCTCGCCATGTTTTCCCTGAGAAGAAAACAGGCCACGTCAGCGGCTAAACCGCAGAGTTACGTCCGTGGTGCGTTGCAGCGACCGGCACGAGAGCTGATAGTCGGCGGCGCGAGGCGGCGTTCCAGCCCCCAGCGGGTGATAGCGCGTGAAATACGCGGCGTCCTTCGCTTCGGAGCGATACGACTGGAAAGAGACCTGCGCCCGGTGTGTATGCGCGTGGACATATTTCAGAGGCGTCAGATTACACCACACGTTAGGCGGGGAGGTTGCGGCGCCCTCCTTCAGCAGGGCAGGGAGTTAGCGTCAGCGGCAGGCGGAGATTCATGCGGTGGCGATATTGGTGGTGGCGGTCGGTGGCAGCAGCGATTACGGGGACGGGGGACGGTGGCGGTGACGAGGACGGTGACGAGGACGGTGACGAGGACGGTGACGAGGACGGTGACGAGGACGGTGACGAGGACGGTGACGAGGACGGTGACGAGGACGGTGACGAGGACGGTGACGAGGACGGTGACGAGGACGGTGACGAGGACGGTGACGAGGACGGTGGCGAAGGCGGTGGCGAAGGCGGTGGTGAGGAGGGTGGCGAGGAGGGTGGCGAGGGCGGGACGAGCGCAGAGACGAGAGCGGTGAAGAGAGCTGTGGCGAGGACGGTAGTGAGGGCGTTGGGGTGAGCGGCAACGAAAGCAGTGGCGAGGGCAGAAACAAGAGCGGTAGCAAGGCCAGTGAAGAGAGTGGTGGCGAGAGCGGTTGCGAGGACGTTGGAGTGAGCAGAGGCGAGAGCGGCAGCGAAAGCAGTGGCGAGGGAGGAGGCGAGGGCGGAATCGCGAGCGGTGGCAAGGTCAGGGGCGAGGGCCGCTGCGGCGAGGGCGGTTTGTGAACTGATACTCGATTGGTAGGCGAATGAAGTCTTCAGATTCGTTCATAGTAAAACTTATCGTAAACGAAAATGCCCGGTAGCATATTACTGAATAGAACCATCCAGATCACTGAAGGTAAACAAGCCGTGAACATAAGAGTAGGACGTGAAACTTCTAGCGTTTTCGTTAGAAAGTAATGTGGTTTGTAAGATTCGCCATTCATAATCATAATTGCTGCACAAACGCTCCGCAGCAACATTCAAGGCACTCATGTTGTACAAAATAATTAACATCCAAGCACGATCGCGCCCATTTTATTTAATGATGACGTTCGGTTGTAAATAGGACTCCTGTGGCAAGTACACATTGCATCGATATCGATGGGAGGCTGTGTTCACGTTTACACTGACGGTCATTGTGACTGGCATGTTCGTGTTTATGTTAAAAGTACACGGATATATCCCCACGTGTGCGTTAACGTTTCCATCGCGAATGCCCTTTCCTCCCACTCCCTGCCGTGCGCCGTGTACTGTGGGCGGCGGCGGGCGCTCCTATCTCCTACGCGGAACGTTTTGCGCGCTGCTATCGCGCTGCCAGCGATAACTCTGCATTAGCGGGGGCGCCGCGCCGAGGGTGGGCGGGCGAGCGTCGCGGGCGGGGACGCGGGCGGGGACGCGGGCGGGGACGCGGGCGGGGACGCGGGCGGGGACGCGGGCGATGATGGGACGGCGAGGGTTGCGGGCCGGGGGAGCGACAGCGAGGGTGCGGGTGGGTACGCGGGCGGCAAGAAGGCTGAGATGAGGATGGGGCCGGGGACGGGGCAGTGGCGATTGCGGGGTTAGGAAGGGGGCGGCTGGAGCGGGGGCGCGCAGGTGGCTCGGCAGCGACGGCTCGAATGGCACGAGGGGGTGGGGTAGTGGCTGAGTGGGATTTTGAAACGGCGCGACGCGGCGGGGAAATCGTGAAGCTGTTCATCTGGATCTTTGTGGCGATGGTGATGAGCCGCGATAACAGAGTACGCGGCGCAAGTGGTGATCACAGGCGAAGGGAGGGGAGCGGGGCGGGGCGGGGCGGGCGGTTTGGGTACATGAAAACGCACTGTGTGATGGAAAGAGTCAGGCGACACATCTGGCACGAGTTGCAGAGAACAGGGTAATAGTTCGAACAGCGATGCTGGTAGAAATGGATCAAGAAAAGGTGAATTAAGATAATTCTTACTAACGACCAAGTGTCCATTTTTTTAACACCCACTACCATCTTTAAAATTTCTAGATAGAAATTTTGAAATTTCGTATGGATGTGGAAATATACGGAAGAAGGGCTTAGGACATACTGTTATTTAATCATATATTTACATGATGGAGGTGGTGGGATTGGGTGTGGCTATGGTGGAGGTAATGGCGATAGTGGTGGTGGTGGCGACGGCGGCAGTAGTGATGGCGGCGGTAGTGGTGGTGAATGTGGTGGTGGTGATGATGACGATGGTGTTGTTGGTGGTGGTAGTGGCGGTGTACACGGCGGCGATGTTGGTGGAGATCGTGATGATCCGTGTGTGTTATGGTGATTGGTGATTACGGTGCTGGTGGCAATGGTGATGACTAGTGTTGAGGATGGCCATGTTAGTGGTGATGCTGCTGAGGCGCGCCCCAGCGTTTCTTCAGGCAACTCACTCGGACCAAATTCGACCGGCCGTGAGCTCGTCTCCATGGAAATGGGCAGCGGGGGCTGGGGGCGGCGCGGCGCAGATTACGCACTTTGCGTTACCGTAAATCTGTCCGTAATGGCGGCGCCACCTGCCTGCGTGCTCTAAAGCCGCGGAAGAAACCGCACTGCAGAGGCTGCAGGATCCTCTGCCCTTAGAACAGAGCGAATCCCTTTTCGGAATACTCACACGAAAGAACATCAAAAAATCTCAAGTACTCACACACATTTATATTTTAACATCAGAGCATAATTGCGTGCAAGGGATCTTTCGTATTATTCTTTGCTTTGAAAATAAACATTTCAACAAGTAAACATTCTTAGTAAAACAATACAGAAATAAACTATTTGGGTGGTACTACTATCAATATATGGATAATATGACGGATAAAAATAGCACGGATAGAATGTTGAGCTACACAGAGCTGACGGTTGTGGCGATCAGTAAGGATGTGGATCGAATCTCTCACGATTGTTTTTATTATGATTTTCGGAAGGAAGATAAATGGCAAATCACCAGGTATTACCGACCTTTTATCAGATCATGGCGAAAAAGCATAAACTTCCCCAAAGGCTTGAATCAAAGTTCAATAAATTCATTCAATGTAATGTAACAAAGTCCAGTTTGCCATTTCCTCGCAATTCGTAAGTACTAGAATGAAACTAGATAACGCACACTTATAAAATTCATAAAGGCAAGTGTCACTGTTTTAAATGAGACGTTTTGATGTTCATAAGAAGTGATTGGCTTGATGGAAATTTTGCGACATTTCCTAGAATACATTATGCCATACTCAGCGACACGTTTTTGTTTCCTGCTTCTACATCTCACCTTCCAATGTTTTGTTTCAACTTAGTTTGACACCAGATAGGTGGCAACGTCAAGCAGCAAAGAAGTTTTCAGAAAACATCAAAGAAACAAAGAAAACATCTCACCTCGATCAACCAGAAAGCAACCAACGAGGTTGTCGCAAAGCTGTTTTATCTGACATCCACTTAAAGCGTTATGTTGCAAGTAAACATGCCTTTAACTAAGCTTGTAACGCACGTCTCGTTAACTTTGAAACAGAGTATGCTGCACATCACAATTTTAATAATTAATGATTCTTTCTTGCGATTTTCGTGTTTTTATTTTCAATGAAGTACCATGACTCAACAAGAACCTTCATAGCTAACGGAGGGAGAGGCTTTTGAAACAATCTTGATGAGATCACAAAGAGTACGAGTGACGCACGTTAGTAGCGTCTGGAGCCCGAGCTGACAAGGACGCTCAGAACTTTTTCACTTCCAGTTCAAACCATGACGCATAATCATTACGAAGACATTGCATTCAGCATCCGATATAGAGAAGTTATTTACAAAAAACACTTCAATACAAACAAAATAGTTCTCTATTAAATTTCAAGATCAAATGTTTTTTTCAATCAATTTTCAGAAGCCACTTCAGATAAATCTTTGCATTTGTCTGTCATTACAAAATAGTCTTATAGAAAATTTAAAGTTCATTACAAACCGGTATTATGTAAAATAAACTACAAGTTCTCTCAACCTATAAATGTTAAAGTAAGAAAAATTAAAACACGAAGTGTTTAGCGAGTTAAAATCATTCTCAACTCGAACTGCAAAGTGGTTCTTTCACTCTACGTTTAAACAAGACCATTTGACACAAGGCGCTAGCTTATCTACAAGGGACTGCCCTGATATTGAAGGCCCGAAAGCTCACTCAGAATGCAAATCGCTCACCATAGAACCAACGTTCGGAGTTTTATCTATACAAACTGGTGATCTGAGACTGAGAGATAGGGATATTTTCCATGTGTTTCATTAGTTTATTGTAAGCGTTCTCCAGTGTGCTGTCACGAAAATCTTACGAAATACCAGATTTTGACATTCTGGGAGTTCGTTTGCACTCACTTTGTCTTGGTAGTTGTCGTTTACTCTAATGATGCATGTTTTGTATTTCATGTTTAGCCGCCTCCAGGCTTTTGCTCTCCTACAAAATTAAAATGTCTAAACAGCGTAATGTCACATTCACGTGCATCATGACTAAAATCTCCCTTAATTATTTTACTATAGTGTACAAGAAATTTGCTCAGTCAGTATTTTAGACTCCAATTCAGTTTTCACATTTAGAAGGTTGCAATTTTGTCCCTAATATTTCAACAACACTAACGGGATTAATTCTTTTGAAAATGCCAATGAATACAATTTCTACAAAATCAAGCAGAGGAGAACTTTTAACAGGACAATCCTGCAGTAGCAGTAGACATTACGGGCTAGGCATATTAGGTCCCGTCTAATGGCGCTAGCATACAACAGCTACGTGTTGCATGGGTCAGACACCACTTGATCTGTTTTAGAGATGAAAGACTAATATTCCTTTCTCTGTTCTGAGGCGCTCGATGTTACTGGAGTCCCTTCTGAGTAGATAGACCCACTGATATTAATGTGGGTTAAGTAAATGGGAAACTCAATTCTTCACATTCGAATCTTACATTGCTGTTGAATTAGTTCATCTCATCTCTTCAAAACGTCTATGTGCCCTCACCCCTTCAAAGAGAGAAAAAAGCTTCTCAAAGAATCCCAACGTGTATCATTCTCACGATTAATCTGACAGCATGAAGCAACCGAATTTTAAATCTCAGAAGTATAAACATTTACTCTTTCCTAGTCTATTTTGTACAATCCCTGAAAGACAATAATGTTATGATTTTGCTTAGGTACATATTATTCCAAAATATTGCTCAGTTAGTTGTTTTTGATATTGAAGCCTAATAATTACCTAGAAAAAGTATATTGCATCGAATTCGAGTTTGGTAATTATAATGAGAAGATTGAGACACTTATCTAAGTTGGTTTGTTTAGTCCCTGGAAAAAAAAAAACAAGGTGATTTATTACAAGAGCATGATAGAACAACGAACGCAAACAATTATCACATCACTTCAACCACATCCAAACTTAGGAGTACCACAAAGCATTTCCATGCAACAAAATACTGCGCGAAAAGAATTTAAAAAAGAAAAGAGTTGGAAGAGTTTTAATTTCAAGATCAATATCTCGCCTTCACGAGGGTACGCAATCCAATACATAACGTACCTTTGCACGCAGAACAAACTTTGAAATAGATTTTGTGAAGAGAGCAGTGCCGATAAACACTCGACGCCCTTGAGGGCCACCTGACGCCTCCCAGCGGGCGGTGACCACGCCCTTCTCGCCTCGTTAACACTACACGCTACCGCCGCCACCAGCCGGGCCGACGAGCTAACGGCCGCCATTACCATAAAATGGTATCAAATAGTTCGAGCACGCCCGGCCAGCGTCGATCAGCTGCCCTCACTTGCCAATCAGGGCGCCTTCCAGAGGGCGCGGGCCGCCTCTCGCATCTGCCTCACTGGCCCACACTTCTCCCTAAAGAGGGCCATTCACAGGTAAGCCTGGCTTCACGAGCCAGCGACGCGCCGGTTGTAAAACGGTAGCTGCTACTACCCGTTTCATAATTTGCAGAATGGATTGCGATAGTTTCACAAACGGCACGTCGCAGGTTAGTAAAGTCTGGCTTGCCTGT
The DNA here is from genome assembly GCA_011170035.1 of Teleogryllus occipitalis. Lineage (NCBI taxonomy): Eukaryota > Metazoa > Arthropoda > Insecta > Orthoptera > Gryllidae > Teleogryllus > Teleogryllus occipitalis. Next base: position 174,785 of record BLKR01001869.1, on the reverse strand, counting down.
GAATGAACCACTTAGAGGCTCTAGGCATGAACATGATAAAAGTGGCATTGTTTCCATCTGCAGCACTGTTAGCACAACAGGGAAGAACGGGGCGGTGACAGAATTAAAGTGTGCGCGACGCACTCTTGTCGAGCGAAATTTTCCCGTTGGTGCCTCGCTTTGGAAATGAGATTTGTCGATTACCATTCATCGCGCAACTCACTCGGCGCTCGTGCCTGGGACGAAATACAGAAAGGATGAGTGTAAGGCCTGCCCGTATTTCCTCGACAAACAGCTAAAGCATATGGATGAATAAAACACGTGTCGAATTCGCGCGTATTTAACTGAGTAGAATTTGTTTAATAGCTGTATTTGCATTTTTGTGAAAAATGCGGTGGAAATATTGTGCTGGCTGGACTCAACAATTAAGTTTTAAGTTGATCGCAGGTGCCAACGGCTGGAGCCTAGTCTTCGACTCGGAGATGTACCAGTAAAGAGAGTGAAATTGTGTTTTTTCTAAACTAACTTAATCGGATTAGGTTAAGACGTACTAAGTTTTGAATCACCATCCTTTACACAGCGCATACTCCAACATGTTCCATTTATTTATTTCCTCCATCTCTCATCTCATCTGTCTCGCTCGCGACTCATAGTGTCGCCACTTGCCTCTACGTGACGAGACCAGTTCTCAACTTTCCTTAAGGTGCGAGCTATGATCTGCTTCGTACCCCGTCACCTGCCACTATACTTGGGCTTTCGTAACGTGGCGTCTTGACGTGAGAGCCTTGTCTTCACGATGGAATACGGCACGGCCTTTCGCGTCTTTCTCGGTCGTGTCGCTAGATGTCGCTTGATCTGCAGCACTGCTTTAGACGGTTGCGATCACTTGACATCTGGCGGAACGATCGATAAGCAAACGGACGTGCTATATTTCAACATGAAGACAAGCCCCTACGAAAACCCAAGTACAGCCTTCTTGCTAGACGCACGTATTTACATTAAGACAGTAATTTTTCTTGGGACGTTATACATCTGCTTAGTAAAAAAATTATGTTTTTTTCTATTTAAAACAAATACTGTAGTCCAAATTCTTTCTTCTGTACATTACACGAAATTTCTGTTCTTCCATCAGTGGACAAGACGCCGCTGAATCTCGGTTGACTCGCAGTATTATGGCGGGAAAGAATATAGCTAACGTCCTTCAATGAAATACCTCAGTGCAACTAATTTCTGCCATTCAAATATGACACACTGTTGTATACGTTTTCTGGGAAACAAATTGAGGGTCTGCATTAGGATCCCATGTGGTATGAATTAGAAAATACCTGACAAGATGGACCAGTCCTCAAGTTTTCAGAGTCTGGGCATTACACACATTATAAATAACAACGAATAATAAAATTCAACGAACAAAATCTCGACGATCATTCAACTAGTGGGAAGTCGTAAAACAGCTGTCAACAGCAGTCAAGTTTAAGAAAGGGAAGAGGAATAGGAGCAGACACACGCTGAGAGTTGGATGGATGCATTCTCAATGGATCAATTGAGAATGCAGCTCAGGCTAGGAGTCCCAGGCAAGAATACGAAGGCAAGTTCGACCAAGATACATGTGAAAGCACTTTGAAGAGAGACGCCAAGGAACGGAGAAGACTTTGAATGAGAGTAGAACGTTGAAAACATCTGTTAGAGCAGGGTGGTTCACAGATTCTCTATGCTATCGGCAGCAAGAAAAAGAAAAAGAAGACGAAGAAGCAGGAGAAGAAGAGAAAGGCGGAGGAGAAGATGTAGGAGCAAACGAAGAAGTAGGTAGAGAAGTACAAAATTAAGGAAGAGGAAAAAAAAACTTCAGTTCTGCATTGAAGTGAACTCCTGCATGCAGATGATCTGGGCATCGCCAGCAGTTTTTATTGATTATATCCCATGAAAACTTCGCTACGTTACGAGCCATGCAGCAACATTTCATCCATATCGTACATTGATATCGAGCTACTATGCTCCTTTGAAAACATTTACACCAAAGATGATTTACATAATTTTCATGTATTAAATAAATATGATGAAATAAACTAGATTGCTAAGAAATTTTATGAAAATTTAAAATTATTTTCTAGTTTGCATTTGCATGGATATAAAAAGATTTCTAGACTGGTTTTCCTTATGTGCACAATTTAATGCAATGTTATACAGAAAATACAGGAGCATGAACTTAACAAAAAAAATTGTTCTTGCAACATTAGATAATGATATGATTCTACCTAAATTCAATTTAATTCACATTTTAGATAGGAGTAAACATAATACTAATTTGAAGTACATTGCTAGAGAGACTATAAAAAATATAAAACACTAATTAATGAACGTCGGAAAATAAATCACTGTATTCCTCATGTTTATATTATCAAATAACTGGTAGATGTAGGCAAACTGTCTACAAGGCGAGTTCACTTGGTTCTTGAGTTTGAATAATGATTAACTGCGCATTTCCATTTCCTTTTTAAGAATCACTCACATTTTCTCGAAGCCATCTCGGGACTGCTCCCAGGCCCTACCAATATTTTAATATAGGTCAATAAAAACAAGCTTGTAACTGGTTTGTCTCAACTTGATGGCTTCAGCCAACATAAAGGACTAACCAATTTAACCAAACTAAACGTGGCAGTAAACATGAAAATCCTGTAAGAACTACTGAAGTTATAATTAACGTATAATAATTGCAATAGGTTTTCATCTCAGAGAGTGGATTTGATGCTATTAATGTTCACACTTCATTCGGTGAAGAGGGCTTCTCTTGGCTATCTCCTGCAACGCGAGTCGTTGACGGGGTTGGGGAAGGGAGCAGAAGGGATGAAGGCGATGACGAGGGCGGGGGCGAGGCGCAGGAAGGGGGAGTACAGGGAGCAGAGACAAGGGTGGGAAGCCGCCGGAGGTACGGGGGCTGTGGTGATGGTAGGTGTGGGCGCGATGCTGGGCCAAGATCGAGGGCGGTGGTGAGAGCGCTGGTGAGAGTGGGGACGGGGACAAGGGCGGTGGGGAGGACGGTGACGAAGGCGGGGTGGGGCGGGGGCGGGTCGAGGGAGGTGGCGGTGGCGAGGGCGAGGGCGAGAGAGGAGGAAGGAGGAAGGTGGAGCTGCAACACGGCGAGACTGAGGGTGTGGGGACGGGGCGAGGCGAGACGGTGGCGGGGTGAAGGTAGGGGCTTGGGCGGGGCGAGTCTGCAGGAGGTGTCTGGGCCTGCCCTCGATAGCCATCGCGAAGCCTCCGCTAATGAACCTCCGGCGGGCTCGCTGCACGCGTTGCGTGCGCGGTGGTCCTAATGACCGGCGCCGGGGCTCGACCCGCTGCCTCCGACGTTATCCACGCCAGTGGCTGCTCGCAGGCGAAATATGTCGCCCTCGCCGCTTATGGCGCTCGCCGCCTCTTTAGCAGAAACTTCGTGGATCATGGAGGCGAACAAAACAGCTTGTTACTTTTCTGAAGTTTCTATCAAATCAGAGCTTTATTCTTCGAATCGTTATTTTTGGCGAATAATCAATATTTAACTCCTGGCGTATCTCAACAAATGATAGCGTGATTTTTTCTGAAATAAATCATAGTTTCCTAACAGCATTAATAATGTAATCTTTAAAAGTTTATATTAACAACAATCCAATTAGCAGTAAGTTTTTTTTTTCTCTAACAACTGGTAAAATGACAGTACCAAACATAATAAATGATTACGTACTTAAAATTACAACGTTCGACTTGAAAACGTAACACAGGCTTACAAGTGGTGATCAGAAGAACGAGCGACGGAGGGCATCTAACAATAAGATATTCACGGAATTATTGACTGCTCGACAAAAATAGTGACAAGTTTATAACGGGAATCATTAATGAATTGAACATTTGCATGGCAAGTACATGACATAGCACATGAAACAGAATCTGGTCAGCAATATACAAGAAATGAAAAGCTTCTTTTACAACAAATATACATTCTTATCTAAAACACGCTACCAAGCAAGTATATTTGGCATCAGAAGTTTTCTGCTTTTGAAGTAACTTCTAATAGAACGTACAATTGAGTTGGCTGGTGTGAAATGAAATGGTACATTAGAAAGTGACCGACAGACAACATTACTAACCCAGAACGATGAGTTGCACGTATTTCGTACAGTAAGAACGTTCCTGGTAGACGCCAGCGGTAGCGAGTTTGCGTGGTTACGAAAAGCAAGCGGAGGTGCGGAATGTCGATGTTTATTTCGAATAACTACGACGCGTCGAGTGCAGAGCCCACTCAAACTTCACGTACGAGTGAACTGTGAACTGAGAACTGTGAACGAGTGAACCGAGTAAGATGTCCTAAGAAATAAAACATTTTACAAACTACAAATATGATAAGTGCGCAATATTATCCAAGCAATGCATTTTTTGTACTTGTATAAAAATAATTTGCCTATTCGTTTCCCTACAGGAATAGCTTAATCCAAGGAACACATTTCAGTAACACTTTCATTCTATTTCTCGTGGATAACATAAAAAATTATCCATTATGAGAGTCACGTGAATTTCATTTTAGTAATGAGTTATGAAAAGGTGCTTCAGTTTTTAATGGCAATTTGATACAGACACTGCAGTCGACCGAACTACTACAACAATTTGCACTCTTGTAAGTTTCCAAAAGATTTAGTTTTGAAAGCTAACTCTGTTCTTTTTATGATTTTCATGTATACACAGTACATTTCTAATGGCAGACATCAGTGTAATAAAATATAAATGTCTGCATTCAGAGTGTTCTTTGTTGTTGTTGTTGTTGTTGTTGTTGTTGTTGTTGTTGTTGATGATGATGATGTTTTAAGGTCTATTTTGCAAGTCAAGGTCAAAAAACTAAGGTCAAAATTGCAAGTCCAAAGAGCAGTGCATAGTGCAGTGACTTATGTTTAGATTCAAAATATGAGTGATTTCGTTCCTTTAAATTATTGGAAACAATATATTTTGTTATTTATAGGTAGTTATTCACGTACGTAATATAGAAAGTGAGTTTTGAGTGTAAAAATAAACTGTTTTGAAAAATTTTAAAACGGGAAGGCCGAAGACGTGCGAGTTTTGAACAAGTAGCGTACATTATTTTTCAAATTCTTGGAAATATAACTATATACTCATAGAATCATTCACAATATGCAAGAAGGCAGCCATGTTGATTTATATCATCCCAGTGATTTGTTTATTTGGCTCTTTTATATGACCATGACTACTTTGCGCCAACTTTCCAATCAATAAACAGTAAACGGAAGTGGTGTCCATGCCTGAATGCTGAAAAGTAATTATCGTATCGCAGCAGTATGATTTTGTCGTAAATGGACCTGCATTGGCTCTTGTCCGCGCGGCAGTAGAAAGGGAGGTGGGGAGGCGGGAGAGGGCTCGGGGCAACAACCCGAGGCGCAGGGCGAGAGCCAATGGCGTGGCACCTCGCGCCCGCAACGAAGGAGAGAGAGAGAAGAAGCGGCCGGCCACTTATTAGCAGCTGGGTGTGGGCAAACACGTAAAACCTACAAACAACACAGCAAGACTACAGCGCGCGTCGTGTTAACACGGGGCACACACTGGTGACGGACTGGCGGACTCTGAGCAACTATGGTGAATTGAAGGGTGAATGAGCGGTGAGTTGATGGGTGAGTGGGTGGTGAGTTGATGGGCGAGTGAGTGGTGGGTTGATGGGCGAGTGAGTGGTGGGTTGATGGGCGAGTGAGTGGTGGGTTGATGGGCGAGTGAGTGGTGGGTTGATGGGCGAGTGAGTGGTGGGTTGATGGGCGAGTGAGTGGTGGGTTGATGGGCGAGTGAGTGGCGGGTTGATGGGCGAGTGAGTGGTAGGTTGATGGGCGAGTGAGTGGTGGGTTGATGGGCGAGTGAGTGGTGGGTTGATGGGCGAGTGAGTGGTGGGTTGATGGGTGAGTGAGTGGTGGGTTGATGGGTGAGTGAGTGGTGGGTTGAAGGGCGAGTGAGTGGGTGAGTGGTTGATGAATTGGCTGGTTGGGTGAGTTTGCGAGAGTGAGAAGATGGGTAGATGGTTGACTGGGTAGTTAAATCGGTGGATGGCTGGATGTGGTGACGAGTGTGTGGGTGATTAGTGGGTAGGTAAGTGGGTGGAGGAGGCCGGGACCGACGTAATGCTACGAGTATGCTGATCGTCTGTCCCTCGTTTCGTACTCCAGCATTCTAGAACAATATTCGACTTCGTATGTACATTTGAGCAGAGCTGGTAGAGAAACAGTTCCACTCGTATATTTGAGGTCCAGAAGCCAGAGGATACTCAACTGGCAAAAACATTCGGCACGGTTGGCTTTAATCCCGTCATAGCAAGTTGTTTACTTCCCAAATGAAGCTGTATGATTGTTCTTTCAAAAAATATGCCGCTCTTTTTTCCGGCTTTTTACAAATTTCAATATGGCAGTTATACAGTACAATCTATCTGGTATTTCTTTATCAATTACAGATTTGGGCAGATTCGAATTTACTAAGCAACAACTTCTTACACTAAATAAATTGCTTTTGATGAAAATATACCACCAAAACACTGAAAATAACTAATTAACGTAAATAAATTACAGTATCCTTTAATTCAGGTCTTCCTATAACAGAAATAAAAGTGAATAAAGTCATGATGTACCAACCAACCTCTAGCCAACAGTAGGAGCGGTCTGCCCTCCTCTATTCAAATATGGTAGTGATAAATGTGTAAAACCCAACAAACCTATTTTGTGGAAGTTTGCAGTCGTTTTCGCAGTAAGGGCCAGTTGTACCAACAGCGAGGAAAGCCCAGAGTACACTTTACTCTCGAGTACCGCGTGGACATTTCACTACACTTCTTGAGAGTTATCGAACTCTTGAATAAACACTTCGCGGTTTACCCCACGAGCCAGTTGCACGAGCAATTTTTCATACATAGTAAAAAGCGAATCAAGAAGGTTCTACGTCAGATTTCATTCTTGCGAATGTTAGTAATTGCATGTCGTAGAAATCATTTCTTGGTTTACAGTGTTTATTTTGAAATATTGACCGGATATCGTAATCCTCATTTTGCATTTTGGTATCAGATACTATTTAATTATTCGTTATTTTTTTGTTAGCCTTATACCCTAGTGTGTCATTTAATATTTTTATATTATGATTATAATAATTTAGTATAAAATAAAAAAATGCCTTTACGAAACAAATCAACTTATCAATGAAAGGATTAGTGAGAAGCTTCCTCCTTTATTTTTAACAAAATGAGGTTAAGTTTAAATTCAAACGTGCGTATAATTTTGGTGTTCTATATGCAAGAATGGAATTTACGATAATATCTTATTTTACTTTGTTACGTTAATGAAAAATAATTAAAGCTAAAAGTTTATAGTATGTAGTTTGGACATAGTTTATTTAATTACTATGACTGTTTAAGGGAAACAACTCGAGAGTAAACCCTTACTCGGTGATGGTGATGCCAGTCTTAAGTAAGCGATAAGCTAAAGTGAGAACTACTAATTCCCCAATATGTACACGCACAAGTAAGTATGTAAGTAATTCATCATCGTAGACTTGATTATCTAGGTGCCACCACTTTTACAGTTTCATATGAAGTGACCCAAAATTGAATCTTCTCATAATTCTACCGTGTTCGCTATATTCACATGTCACGATAAAAAGTGTTTTAAAATGCACGTACAATCGAAATTTTTTCGTGAATTATTGATAAAGAACTTCATAAAGAAGTATATTTACACATACACACACTTTTAGATTTTATCCCCATTAAAGTCCGATTGTCTTTCACTCACTGACGCGTATTATGGTGTGGACAAAAACATACAGACGATTCCTGGAAAAATTTAGCACTTACTATGTCACAGAGTCGAGCAACAATTCTCGGTAGTGACTGGATCACAATGAGACCTACATGTAAATTTTATCGAAAAACAAGTAAAAAAGTTTTTTTTACTTGTTTTTAATAAATTAGTTACTTTTTTAAAATACATCTCATAATTTTTTAAATAATCTTCCAATATGGATACTTTTTTTTATTTTGAAGAAAGTTCTCCATAAAAACCCATTAATATATTTAGCGAATTTTAGTAAAATACAGACGACATTGACATTTGAATTTCATTATTTTGTAAAAATAAAAACACACATTGTTTCCTTTCTTCTGACGGAACGGAGTGTGCCAGTGCATTCTATTTTCACCCACATCGGTTTAAATAGGACATTTTTCAGAGAGAAAATTGCTTCTACTTTGGATGAAAATTGTGGAAGGCATTGGCTTTTAACTTTGAGCTTCTTTTCAAATTTTAGGCCGCCGATTTTTAATTTGAAGTAGTGTATACAGCAAAAAAGAATTGAAAGAATACTTGTGCACTTGCGTCTTCAAAGTAGGTGAAGCTTCCGTGGCCAGTATATCACATACAGAGCAGCACAGCCAATCATCGCAAGCGCACGAGCCGGTGTCAAGATTGCGAGATTGGGTACTTCACACCCTTAAAAGGGATTTTTTTCGGGAGGGGGGGAAATTTTTTTTAGGAAATTTTAAGATGTTATTAAATCAATAACTTTTGGAAATTATACACGTAGTTTTTGTAAAATATAATTGTTTTATTCATATACCAATATATTCTGTTTCGCGGTGAACATTTTATAACTTTAACTAATAATTGGGCACTAGTAGCACTTAAATGAAGACTATGTGAAAAATGTTGCATGATCTATAATGTCATGTAGTGAACTGTCATCTTGTAACTGTTAGGGAATATTAGGAATCAGATTACGATTGTAGCATTTTTTCGTAACTTTCAATTTCGTATTTCAATGTCGGTTTTAAATAGTGCTAACATTTCTTGTTATTGAAACGGTATTTGGGTGATTTGTAAACATTTGGGGCAAAGATCTGAAGCCTTCTGGCAATCCTGGCGAGCGTGCTCCGATCATGGCCACGCCTCAGCCCGGCACGCGTGGCGGGTTGTCGGCTGCATTGTCTTGCGCGGCCTGCAGTCGGAAGTGCACTCGCCAGCGGGACTTTACGAGAGACGTCGATGTAAGGGCAAACGGGGAGAGCGCCTTATATAGTACTCACCACGCCCTCGTCACCCGCGCAGCAACGGGTTCTGTAGAGGCACTCACCTAGAACAAGACAAGACAGCGGGTAAAGTAATGCAACACAGCCGATAACACATCTAGAACTGTTTCATCAAGCAACTGGAAGAGTCAGAGAGAGAGAGAGAGCCTTAAGTCTCACTAAGGCTCGCTCTCACCAAGCTTTTGCGATTTGTATACTTGGAAGCCTAACATTACCAAATGTACAAAAAAAATCATACAGTATTACCAAGAAGATATTAAGTAAAACCAATGATTTCGTTACACACAACTATTAGAGGTGCTACAGAATGGCACAGACTTTCTCGTAGGTAAGTTTTCTAATTTTCCTGGTGTGGATTGGTTTTACGGTCTTGCCTCATCCTCTTGCCAGCAGCCATCTATTGCCGCACAAATTTCATTTTTTGACATTTTCTCAACGATTCTATTTCCAAATGAACAGAAACATTATTTTAAGAATATTAAAGAAAACCTTGTCCTAAATAGCAATTTTCATTGAAACATTTGGAGCCGTTTTTAAGAAAAGGGCGTGAAGCGTCACTGTAAATGCGAACTTTGAATCTCTTTTTCACAGGAATCTATTGATTTTTTGAAAAACCATTTAAAGGCATTTGAAGCACTTCCACTCACAAATGAAATAACGTATACAAATCGATGGAAATGAGCATATTAACGGCGTGAGAGATATTGAAAAGAAATTACATTTGTGTAATTTTTGGGGAAAAAAAGATTATCCCAAAATAAACTTCACGTCATATTAAACAGAGCCATTACCACTATACGTTGTATAACTTCGAAGAAAAAATTAGGAGGCATTTTTGAGAAAATGGCGTTTGAGCGTTTCTGAAAAATCGTAATTTTGAGCTCATTTTAACAAAAAACTGTTGAGTTTTCGAGAAACTTTACTTGACATTATTTAAAGCATATGCACTCATAAATACAATAACGTAAAGAAATCGACAGGGGTTTCTTCAATTTGGAAAACATTCTACGCACGGTTTAGGCGCTAGGTTTGTTCACGTACACCAGACGGACGGACAGACAGACGGCCAGCCAGACGTTTTGCTTTCAATTGGTTTTTCGGCATCAAGGACCCACAAAAAGGGGATTCTGCCTACAGCACGTGTTAGAAGATTTTTTTCTTAATTTAGCAACTGGATTTATCTACTTTTTCGTTATCAGGGCCCGGCAATGAAATTTTGTCAGCCGAAAATTCGCCTTTTTTTGCGCAGCATTACATAACTATCTCTATACTACATATATTACTCCGTACATACGTACGTATACGAGAAAGTAAAAATGCAATGTACATAACTAATTCTACAGTGCCTCACTCTCTTATTACAGGAGTTGCTCGTGGTCTCTCTGATCAATTCCAGGAGAATGCTAGAGCAGTACCCTAACAAACGGGCCGAGGATCGCACGCGATTCTTCCTTCTTCGGCCTATCGTCTCCTCTTACTGACACACACTTACATGCTCTACACTGGCACACAAGTAGGGAGACCCGTCAGGAGCTTAGATCGCTCAACGCCGTTGAGGCGGTGCCCTGCTGGGGGAGATATCTGGAGGGAGAAATTACCCACAAGCCGAACTGAAAGTTGCCGCCAAATCTCACTATCCAGCGAGGGAGGGAGGATCACGCCACCTTCCGGAATAAAAAATTCACTAGAGTTACGAGACTAATTAACTTAAGAGTTAACGAGCCCAGAAATCGAGTCACGATCGCTCGAAAACCTTTGTATGGACGTTCGGTGGAAAAAGAGTGTCCGAATTAAGGAAGTAGGCGAAAGTGTGTGAAACACGCCTTTTTCCAACACTACAAAAACCGCACAAATATGCGAAATATATGTGAATTTCGACAAAGCACATTGTCGAAAATAAATTTGCACAAAAACTAGGGCATACGATAACCAAGGTTTGTCTGGCAACATAAATTTGGAAAAAGGTTTTAAAACAATAGGATGTTTTTAAGAAAACAAGTCAGATGTAATTTGTTATCTGGCGAAAAAATTGGAAAAATATTTAATTGAATGGAAACGAAGAGAGCGTTGTCGAATGTTCTATTAAGAAACTCAAAAAGATGCCCATATAATATCACATTAGCACCTTCAATTGGTGCTTCAGAAAGATCTGTACTTGAGAACAAACACAGTACTTCTTTTTATTAACAATGCAGCCATCATGTCTGTCCTCCGAAATACGATTCACAAGAAAGTTCTTGTGTTGTCGTAAGTTTTAAATTACTATTCCGAAATTAGCAAAAAGTATAGTTTTTTAACAAAATAAATTATATACCATCAGATAATTTAATACATATTTACATTGACGTGACTAAAAGAGTTTTTTCGTCACCGCAAAGAGAAAAATAGGAGATTCTGATGGAATCGTGAACATCGCATTTCGAAAGGTAAAAAAGAGACAAACAATTTGACATTTAAATTTCCGGCACTGGAAATTTTATATTTGGAAATCAAATCAAGTCATGGTAGCTATTTTCTTTCGTTTTTGATTGATTGATTTTTTCGTGTTTCCGGGCGCGTCATTATTCCCGTTAGTGTCGTGCATGTTTTTTCTCTCGGAAGATGGCGGTGATCTTCCCCCGCTCGATGGCGAGATCCGGCGCCGACCTACCGTCGGCTAGTGGGGTTTCCCCCTAACCATGACTCTCCCACCAGCGGAGCACCGCCCCAGCCGGGACAAGCTCTAAACTCCCGACCGGTCTCCCGGAATATGTGATAGTGTGGTGCATGTTAGTGTAAGTGTGTGTGTAAGAGGAGAGGATAGGACAAGGAAGAGGAAGGAGAGATCGCGCGCGGTCCGTGGCCCGTTTGGTAGGGTACTGCTCCGGCATTCGCCTGGTGTTGATCGGAGAAACCACGGAAAGCTACCGATCAGAGCAACCGGCCGCTAGAATTCTCCTCCAGGCAGCAGCTGAATTCGACCTAGCTGAAAAGCTAGTGTCGAAAATCCTGCCGCCGTCAGGACTTGAACCTAGGACCTTCCGGTTACGGGCGCTGCAGTGACATCAGTTGATGCACTGAGCTACCGCTACCGGTAGATTTTATTTCGTGTTGATTTCTATCTGCAAAGACGAATCAGCAAATTCATCAATAGATCCAGTCTCTAATGGATATCTCAGTATGGAAAGTTTATGTAACTATATTTACAGTAACTAAAACAGTAATTTCCATCTGTTCACTAGTAACATAGGTGCCGCTTTTATGGTTGCGTGAACCAACGTCAAAAAACTTCGGTACCTATCGAAAAAACAAATGAAGCAATATTTTTAACTTCGAACTTTATCTCTTATTCAACGTAAACGACTCAAAATACTGGAGCACTCATCACGAATAACATTTTAGCGAGGCCATCCGAGTAGATTGCTCGGTTGCGTCGCTCGGTGTCGTTGGCACAAAGTGGAGTTTCCGGTCCCACTTTGAAGCAAGAAGGGCCAGCCGGGGAGAGAGGGCGGTTGGCAACGCATGCTATTAATTGCTGGGAAGCGCGTGATTCGATTTGCGCGAGTGTTTGGCGGCCGCCGAAATTGCAATTTCCGGAGTGAGGCGGGTGACCCTCCCCCTGCCGACCCCGGGCGAGGAGAGATCCGTTCTTGTGGGCACTCGGTCGCGCTGATGCCAGGGGTTTTTATCCCTGGCATGCTGATGCCAGCGGATTTTATCCGCTGATGCCAGGGGTTTTTATCCACAGAAACCAACCACCAACGCCACTTCAAGTCACTCGCACTGCAGATTAAGGATCATTCGAACAGAATTTTTATTAAATTTACGAGAATACCTAAACTTGAACTTCGATTATCGGTATTCCGTGTATCGGTATTAGCGTGTTTGTCGCTTAACCGTCACTTTGAAGAAAACAATGCAAGCGAACAGGAAACTGAGGTCAACCTACGAAAACTAACTAGTACGCTCTCGCAGAAACCAAGCGTTGGAAGTGTCTTGACGGATTTTAACGGCATAATGATTGAATATGATATTCAGCTGTCTCTTCTTCGAAGAGTACCAAACAGAGCATCCAAAAAAGTGATTTGTTAAAAAAAAGTCAAGCGAAAAGTCAAGTATTTCAAAATAGTAAAATAAAATTTAAAAAAGTAATTTTTGTGAATTACTTTCCACTTTCTTGCTTAACCGTCTTTCCGATGGTCCGACCAGACTCCGGACCTGCGACCGCCGGTTAATAGAAGTTCTACTTTACATCAGTTAGGAAAGTCTCCATCCCTCCGTAGATATTTTAAGCGTCATAATTAGACCTTTACCTGACCCCCTCGAGCATTGTGATCTGTATTAATTTACTATCACTTAAAAGTTAAAGTAAAAATGTCATTAATTTTCTTAACAGAGAGGTAAACGTGAATGAACACAACAATTAAGGAAGCACCATAAGCGCCCACGGCTTACACGTCTCGCTTGCGCTCTCAGGCCCTTTACGGAATGTCCAAATCCACTAAGAAAAGGGTGTTGTGACTAAGACAAGGGTTCACTGATCGTTGAAGAAAAAAATAATTACATAACAAACTAATGGTGTTACACTGAAGTATCGGTTTTAGTAACTGACCTGAAAATCTGACGAAATTATGCTCTTCAATCATTTGTCGGAACACATCAGAATATGAATCAACAAAAGGCCATGTACAACTTTTTTTAAAAGAACGAGAAATTTTCATGTAATTTATGATAGCAGTTAATGCAATTTACAAAACAAAATCTCAAAATGGTTTGAAATTTTCTCATTATTTTTTTTCACTTTAAGAGCAAAGAACATTTAAAAATGGCGCCGGTCTCATTTTCGTTAAACTATGTAAATTTTCGAAAATTGCAAAAGTTAGAAATAATGGGAGAGGGCATGTTGCAGCACTACTTGGTTTTCAGAAATGAGATAATTCGACATTTGTGAAACATTTCGGCAGTTATGAATATTTCATAAATATAAATCGATTCTATTCATAAATACCTAGAATATACAACATAATTAGCATATCAATAAATTTCATGTGCACGTGTAATATCCATAGATTGTGAATATTATTTTCCAATACCTGATGCTCGTTAACCCAATGTTTATGGAGCAATCGAAGGGGGAGATTTACTAGACTCACATTTCATTAAAGTCTTTCGGTAATCCAGATTTACAGATAGATATCACCCATCGTAAGCTAGCTTAATACAACGTTGCACCTAATATATATTATTTTCTCCAACATAAACTGCAACACAATATTTACACCAAAACGTCACTCATCCGCGCATAAAAAATGAATAGCCGTGATTGAACAGTTTCTGCAAATAAAATGAACTGTAATGTAAATTTTCATAAATAACGCTTAAGATATTCACCATCATCTCCCCAGCGTATATACTGGGACAGAACGCATCCTAGGGCTGGCGAAAAGAGGTGCGCGAAGCCCATAGTGAGCATGAAAGCAACGCAGCGGTCGTGCAGCGCATGGGCGGAGGAGAAGGAATCGCCTTCTGGTTCTCCCCTGCTCCAAGCCCCATCTGGCAGACGATCGCCGGGAATAAATTTTAGGCGGCGGTGGTGGGCGATGGAGGCCATTCGATTGTTTTGCATCGTGATGCACGACGCGCTCTCCCGGCAAAGGCACAGCGACCGACAGCACTGTCCACCCACTGGTATGCCTTCGTCGCCGTCACCCGCCACCCCGCCTCGTCTGCACTCCCGCCATCACTACCACCGCCGCCTTCATCTCCACTTCTACACCCACCCTTCCCCCGCTCCGGTTTCCGTCGCCTCTGCTTCCACGGATTTCAGTGTCGCCGTCACCATCACCACCTCATCCACTACCGCCACATGCCTTGCTGTGCCAACTACCATTTAGGAATAACAATATTATTAATAATAACAATAGTATCATCATCATATCATCCCCTCAGGTGGCTCATAGCGTGCTAGCTTTCCGGGTTCCGATACCAGTTTCGATTCCCGGTCGGGATAAAAATAGAATTGTAGCTTTCTAATACAATCGTCAACGTTTCTAAAGCTGTGTTACAAAATAAAAGCTCACGCAGGCCAAGTATGCTAGATACGGTGATGGGAATGCGTCATGCTCTCCATGTGTCTCCCTTACCCCCAGGTGCGGCTAATAAATAAAAACAGGGACCCGGAGTGGGAACACCGCTAGCTGGCAGAAGTCGCATTAATCCGACACTAAAATGCCAAATACTTTTTTTTGCTCGCGAATTGGCCATCTTTGACCACGCATACATGCACTTGCACGGGATCAGTATCATTTATCACGTTGCAAGTCTTGCATGAAATCAATAGGGGGGATCAGCATTAGACTGAATACGATTTTTATACCCCGGGGTTGTTAGTCCCGGGGGAATGGAAAATGGAATGATGGTGATAATGAAGGATGAATGGACGGAACACACAAACACACCCATGCCCGAGGCGGGACTCGAACCCACGATCCTTCCGTTAGAGATCGCCACAGCACTACTGCCTTAGCGATCTAGACTACCCGGACTGGCACATAATAAATATTATTATTATTATTATTATTATTATTTGTATACATTGTTGTATCTTCTTTATTACTATCTCCCAACTGTTCACTTCCTTTCTCTATTTTCTAAATAATTTTTCCACCGTATGTGATGTTACAATTCCCCGAGCCGATTCTCTTGTTCGAAGTCGAACCCAGACGCGGCGTTGCCGTGGCCTCAGACAGCGGAGAGTCTTCGACGGTCGCGTTGGGCATAACGAGATGGTAATGAAATCAGTGCAACCGGTCGCGAGTCTCGGTGGAATGGAGGAGAAGCGGCTGAGAGAGCGTGCAGGACACAACTGAAAGCTAGGGCCGAGTTACAGGCAAAGCGGTTGGCAGAGACGCGAAGAGATGGGAATGGTGAACTAAGTAAGTGGACACGAGGTATCGGTGGTCAGTTCGAAATTGACTGCACGTGAAGGCTGTAGAACACTCTTCATTGTTTAAACATTGATTGGTTGGTTGATTATTTCATGTTTCCGTTTGCGCTGTGCTAAGGTCATTAGTCCCATAAGAATAGTGAATGTTTTACCATGAAAGGTGGCGGTGTTCCCCCGGTAGACGATGAGGTCCGGTGCCGACCTACACGCCTGTTTGCTGGCTTTTCTTCATTCGGGTACTTCCCACCTGGGGGGGGGGCACCGCCCCAGCCCAAGCAAACTCTAAGCTCCCACAAGGGTAGTATTGTAGTGAATGAAGCGTAATTACATATAAGGTGTGAAGGCAGAAAAAGGAACAGAAAGGAAAGATCGCCCGCAGTCCGTGGCTCGTGTTTAGGGTACTGCTTCGGTCTTCTGCCAGTACTGATCGATGAAACCATTGCAAACTACCGATCAGATATGCATGCTACAAGAATTCTCCTCCAGACAGTAGCTGAACTCGACCTGGCTATCTTGCTGGTGTCGAAAATCCTACTACTGACGGGACTCGAACAAGGGACTTCCCGAATAGATGCATTGCAGTGACATCAGTTGATGCCCTGAGCCATCTCATCCGGTGTGTACATACGTGAAAGGCAAAGAAGTTGCACCAAAAAGCCCCGAAGGGCATGACCTTTGTTTCGTAAAAAAGTATCAATTTAACCACATACGAAAATTTGTCCGCAGTAAATGAAGAAAAATTCAATTTAGATATAAGTTCATGAAATTTTTTTCCAAGTCAGTTTTACCTGGTTAATTAAATTTTAAAGTGAAGTTATAGTCAGAGCACAATATTAACAGAAAACATGTTGAACCAAAACAAAAAATGGTTTTCGGATATAACCGGCAAGTTATTTCATCTATAAATCGGAGACGACTAGCCATCAACCCGCGCTGCCGCACAGTGCGAATCGACAAGGGAAGACGCCCGGGATCTTCCTCACTCAGAGAGCTGGATGTCTCCGGCTAGAGTAAAGTATTAATGTGTTCCTGTCAGGGAACACATAAGACGATTACTTACGTGTACACTTTGACGTATTCCAATCAAGGATATTGGAATTAAATCATTCACTAGATCATTCATCGGATTTTATCGACTGCAATGCTTTTTTTCTTTCTTCAGTCTTCCGCCCTCCAGTTACCCTGGAGAGGTGGGAATTTATTGAAGTAATCGGGATACAATTTTTTTTTGTTGCAGCGGGTAAGGCTATTGTCGCGTGGACGGGCGTATCTTCAATAAACTAATTAACATATATTCTTAAAACTAATACAATGGACTCTTTGAGCCAAATCTAGTTTATATACAAAGTAATTAATTGCTTGATGGTGCTGAAAAGTTCTTTGAAATGTTCTTTAGTCTATTATTTTAGTTTTAGGTCATTCCACATTCCCATTCATTCTTGGACTATACCTGTATGTACAAACGTATTCACTTACTCATTCACGCAACAACACTCAACTTCACTATATATATATATATATATATATATATATATATATATATATATATATATATATATATATATATACATATATATACACACACACACTTCGTAATGTAATGCTTAATTATAATTCGTAATGCTTAAGCACAAATAGTTTTTATTTTACTTCTCAATTGGCCCCTCCCCCTGGCATTCGGAACATACCTCCCGCTGAAAATCTCCCCCAAGAGCCCGTGCAGCAACGCAAGCAGCGGCCAGCGCAGAGCGCATGCGCGGTGAGCGAGAGGCTGCGAGGCACGTGTCCTGTCCCGAAGGGCGGGGCCCGACGAATTTTATGCCTGCGCCGCTCGTTAAAACGACCTCTCCAATGTTCTCGAGTGATTAGCAGAGTGTTATTAGAAACGGAGGATTTGTCACGCGTCTCCGAAGGGGACGTGACTCTGATTCACAAATGGAAATATTACCCACTCATTATGCGGGAGGAGGTATTGAGTGGGTAGCAAGATAGATTCAATTGGAAATATTACTCTCTTTTAGGAGAAAATAACTTTTTAAATGATACTTAAAACTTTCGTCACGACATATTCAATCTAATACATTTTTAAAATGTAGTAGGGTTGTAAGCACTTCAGTACAGTGGCTCTTAGTAGAGGTTATGTTAGATGTGATTTAATAGAGTAAGTGAATAAAAAGCCTCGGCCTATTTTCTCTCTTAAATTTCAAAAGATAATGCAAAATGTACCGACAACGCGATCAGAGATAATATAACTTAATAACCCATAATTAAGTAAATAATTATGGCTTATAATATGGCAAAATGGACACTCTTTCCTTAATTAATGTATATATTATTCAAAAGCAATCATCACGCTTAATTACTAAATGTTAATTAAATATTATGTATTAAATCGCGGTTACGCGAGGCCTGATACGGCAGGGCGCTCCAGCGCCGTCAGCGAGGAAATGACGCTCGCGCAGACAAAAGGAGGGAAATGGAACGTCACTGGCAACGCCAACTGAAGCGCGAGCGGAGGTAATGGAAATGGAGACACTTCGAAATCGACATCTGTGAAATATTCGCCACTTGGCAACAGCAAACGAAAACCTCATTCTGTTTTTGCTTTACTCATTTACATGTTAGTCATAAACGAGCTTCTGTTAGAAATACAATCAACCACATGAGGAGTTCGATGATCCAAACGTATCGCTCACTTTTCGACTCTAGAGGAAACGCACTGTTATTAGCCGAAGAGCGCATGTCTGAGTTTGCTCATTGGTACTTTTATCTCTGCAGCATCTCTGACAGGGAGGTGCTATGGTTCGACCAGTCGGAGGCAGATATTCGACATTAGGCAGATATCTAGATCGAATTCAGTCACTGTCTGGAGGAGAATTCTAGCGGCCAGCTGCTCGGTAGTTCTCCACAGCTTCTGCGATCAATACTAGGCAAATACCGGATCAGTACCTTACATTACTACACTGCTCAATATGCCGGAAGACCAGTCGGAAGTTTAAGATTTCTTTCGGCAGGGGCTGCGCCTCTCTGTAGGGGATACTGGGAGGGGGACCCCCTCACACACACATACACAAGCGACGTGAAAGTCATGTTCTAGCTACGCAGGAACACCGCCACTTCCCGGCATTCAATATGCACTACACCCATGGCCGCAGCAGTTGGCGCGCCCGGAAACACAAAATAATCGATCAATCGACCACAGGGAACTGAGTTGTAAGATGTCTCGTCAAAACGTCTCCAAGACGCAGAATAATCTACCTGAAGCGCTCTGTTTCTGAAGCCGATTCTCGTCTTCGAAATGGGAATAAGCCCCGCTCAGGACGCGAAACCGCAATTCAATTCCCCAAAGAAAGCCCATTTTCCGGTCGAAGGGCTCCTGCCATCTCCGAGCGGCGGCCGGCGCGAGGTGCGCGACGTGCCGCGGGTGAGGAAGCGAGGACGGATCCTCGCCTGCGGAGAACGTCCGCTTCCGCTTCCACTTCCGCTTCCGGCCGCCATCTTCCATGGGAACCCCTCCGCCCCCGCGCCAACGGCTCGCGTGGAAGGAGGGGCTGCGATCGACGCATTGAGGACGCGAGGGCGACTCAGTGCTACGAGCGGGAATAACCTACCGGTTATAACCGAAAAGGGTTTTCTTGTTTTGGTTCTGTTTTTTCGTAGTTTTGTTTTTGCCTAGTTATAACCAGCTAAAAATACCGGATAAAAATAGCATTCGAAAATAAATTAATTAAAGAAAGTACAGTTGACTCCGGTTATAGTGAACTCGGATATAGTGAACCCTTGGTTATAGTGAACTTAAGTCACTGGAACCGTTTCACTGAAATTACAAACAAGTATAAGAAGATTCGCTTACTTGAACCTGTACCTCAGCTACAGTAAACATAGGAAATACAATGGCCTGGAAATTAATTCCCTCCTGGAAAAGATTACATCCCCTCAGTGCCACAGATTCCAACACTAGGCTGCTTGGAAAAAATATCGTCCAAAGACCTTAATCGAAGAAGTGTCCACTGAGGTGAAGGTTGATTGATTGGTTGGTTGTTTGTGAGTCTGGGCGCGTTAACTATTGAGGTCATTAGTCTATTAAGTGAAGTGCATGTTTTTCATCGGGAGGTGGCGGTGATCTTCCCCGCTGGATGGCGAGATCCGGCGCCGACTTACCGTCGGCTAGTGGGGTTTCTTCTTTACCAGGTATCTCCCACCAGATATTAAATAATATATATATTCGGATATAGTGAACCTCTGATATCGTGAACCAAAAATGTTAGTCCTCAGAAGTTCACTATAATCGGAATCAACCGAAGTATTATTTAAAGTAACGGTTTTCTGAAATTCGTTAAATTGAGAAACGTGTTAAGTAACAAAGGTCATTCCTTTTTAGTGCTTCGATTTCTTTGAGGTTTGTTGCTTAGACATTTACTGAAGATAATGGAAATCTATATAAATAAAATTGGAGTCTTCTTTTCTGATTTCAAAATAACTACGTTTTTAAAATCCCGGATGATTACTTACACCTCATAAAACTCCATTCTATTTTTTTTACAACTTTGCCTCTCTCACAGCCCGGAGTGATCTCTGTAATGGCTGTACCGATTTCGATTCGGTTTTCATTAATTCGTAGCGTGTTTTGACCATTTTGCAAACAAAAATTCTGACTATTTTTTCAAAGGCCTAGATATGTGAATATACAGATGTGAAAAGTGAGTTAGCGTAAAGGATGATTAAGTTGAAAAGTTACGTATTGCTTTCTCTCAAAAATAGAAGTTGGTGAGGCCAGAGACGTATGGAACCTACCACGTAGTATATGTTTACTTGAACACATTTTTGAGTCAAGGTGCATGCGCGAACTTGTGATGGTTATTCGATAGTTAATACAATCTCATGTAAAATGAAATCTCAAGGGAAACACTTAAGAACGCTATGCTATGAAAACAATTCATTACACATCGAATTATCTAATTTCGTTTTTTCTTTCCTCAGTACAAAGTTATTTAGATTGAAATTTGCTTTGGGCTAAGTTTCCCATTACAATGCAAAGTCTGCAAACACATCTTTACACCCTGATGTTTCAATGAAAACTTTCATTCCGAAATCGATGCACATAACCCTTCCGGCATTTTAGCTTCACTGCGCGCGGAAATGTATTCACAGTTTTTAATGAAGTTAACAGCGCTCTTTCAATGCGCTGTACTCCGTGTTTCTTAAATAGAGGCGGGTTTGAATGAGTTTCCTTCGACTTCTCAACCCATTCAGGAGATTTAATAACTTCTTTGTGCGCGGGTCAAATCGTTCCCGGTCGCATCGACGCAGCTGAATGGTTGTCACTTCGAGGCTGAAATGCCTCACAGGGCGAGGAAACGGGAGTGAAGAGATTCACGTCGTACAGAGCTGTGCGCTAAGAGGATTTGCGTTTTCACCGAGTGACGTTTCGCATCAAAAAATATTAGGTTAGGTTTTTAACACTTAACAAAACGATAAACGTGAAGTGCCTTACAATGAAAATCAGCCATCCAAAGAGAATGAATGTTGGCATTTTTGTCAATAGTTTTATTTAGTTTCCCTCACAGTAAAGAGATCAATACCACTTCATTGCTCGTACAATGTAAGGTTGTCTACAAAGTACATATAATCTGACATTTCATCTGTTGTTCATTGTCACAACAAACTTGAATAAACGAATACTGGAATATGCATATTAATTATTCTTACAGTAATCTCTGCAACATTTCATATTTAAATTGAATGAAAGTTGCAAAAAGGGTAAGATAACAATTGAAATAATGGTTTTGAAATATTATAAATAAGATATTTTGATGACAGTTCATTTTTTGCGTGCAATAAAAGTTTGTTCCGATCTTAAAATTAGATTTCATAATGAATTTGGAGCAAGTTAATAATGAAATGGTATGTACCATAAAGAAATTAGATTTGTTCTTTGTGCAATTTTCATGTCATACTAGTATGAATTGATTTTCGAATCAGTTTTATATATCACACTACACATCTGAGTTTCCTTCTCTTCAAATTTTCGATCTTCTTCAATCAGACTGTCTCACATCCTCCGCATTGCTTGACGAGATACAACTGCATGTCCGCCACCTCCCCAGCAACAACTGTGCGTAAAAATGGCATTCAATGAAACACCCGCACTAAATTGAAGAAAACATTCTTAACCATTCTGGTTACACGTTCATTAAGATTCTTGTTACTGGAACGTAGATTATCGACTGAGGTCGATATCAACGGAAAGGCCGCGTTTTTCACGCTTCGCCGGCCAATCGCAGGCGCAGGACGCGAGGCGAGGCTCGCGCACGTGTACTTTCTTATCGGGCGTCGCAGAACCAGTTCGAGAGAACCAGGTATGCAAATCCCGATCTCCTTCGGCCCTGCGCGACACTCTCGGAGGAGTTCTGCCTGCCCCCGCCCTAACGCTGGAACACACCCAGCGACATACGCACGCCCATTCCAAAACGCAGCCAATGGAACAGAACTACACAAAACATTCCTGTAAATGGATTAGAGACAGAGAGGAGAAAAAGGCTGGTTGTATTACGAATATCTGTCCTCAAATTTGATAAACTTCTTATATGAAAATAAATGTGGATAGAGTAGTTCAAATAATTTGAAATTTTCAGATGACTTGGAAAACGCACTAAAAAGAAATCACCCATAAGCAATAGAACAAATAACAGTGTCTTTCCTTATGCAGTGTCTCGTTTTGGTAAAAATGAAGCATTAAAAGCAATACTAGTTAGTAATGATTTCAACAACAAGCCATTAGCGCCATGATTTATTTCTGTTTCATCGATACGTTTCAACTTAATCTCAACACAATTCTAACACGCTCCTGAGAATGCAATCGAAGGATTCCAGTCTTCGACGAACAACACCCAAGTACGCATCAAGAAAACTTTTTGTATTCTTTGCTAGTGAAGATTGAGGTGTTGTGATCCAATATTCCATTGAGATTTCTTGCGGACCGTAACTGCGGCATGGAGAGACATGCCATGGAGAGGCAAGACACGGCTGTCTGGTAAGGAGGAGATTGGCGTGTAACAGCGTAGCATAGTAAGGCATGGCTTGGCATGGCTTGGGGTGCTGTGGCGGAACGTGACATGCCGAACTTCGGCATGCCACGGCAGGAAGAGGCAAAGAGAGTCAGCGTCTTGATTCCGGAAGCGTCAAATACTGAGGTCATTAGGTTCGTAAGTTATATCCCGAGTGTGGGGGTGTTCCCCTCGGCTAGAATGTGAGATCCGGTACCTTCCTACATTTCAGCTAGCAAGGTTTCCCCTTCCACGAATCTCTTTTTACGGCACCGTCCCAGCCGGGACAAACTATAATAGGGTTTTTTACCATTCGCGGCACTGGTGAGCACCCAGTGTGCACTCAGGGCAGCTTTCGTGTTCCATTCGACCGCCAGGGCGCACCAGTGCAAAGAAGTGCATGTTCCATTCGCACAATCACACGGAACCAGGGCGCACTCGGGGCGCTCTAAACTGCACTGACGATCGCGTCAGTGCAGTTCAGTGTACCGGGCTATTGTGAGGCTAGGTACGGAAGTTATCCATGCTGATTTGGATTCGTGCTGAAATTGTGAAGGCAATTGAGGATCTTCTGTCACGCAGGGATACTTTGATTGATGGAGTATATTATGGTTTGCAAGGAATGTCTTAAAAGAATTTTTGGGGCTCGCGAAGTTCGGAAAATCAGTTTGTTTTTTCCTAAAATTTAACCTTGGATAACTTCATGTTAACAAATCCAGTGCTATTTAGAAATCAAAGTGTAGGTACGTCTCAATTACGAAGCGCTAAATAAGTGAAAATAAAAAAAGACCCTTACAAAATCATTCAAATATATGCGCCAAGATATGTTTCTCGCACACCCATACATATACCAGCGGAAGTGCTCATGTTAATATTTTTATGGTTTTCAATAACCAAACAATTCTGCAGAAGCCTTTTGGTTCAAAATCTTGTGTACTATATCAATCACTGGCAAATCTCGAAAAACGAAATTTCGACACATACGCATTTGAAGTTTTCGTGGTTTTTAAATAAAGAATTCGCACGTTAATAATTTATGAATTAAGTAAGAATTACCAAAATACTTCATAAAAATTAGAACAGTGATCATAATTCAAAATTATTATTTTTCGAGTTCCATCAGTGTGTCAGACCAATAACAGCTATCTATAATCACACTGCGTAGCGCA
Organism: Teleogryllus occipitalis; assembly: GCA_011170035.1. Lineage (NCBI taxonomy): Eukaryota > Metazoa > Arthropoda > Insecta > Orthoptera > Gryllidae > Teleogryllus > Teleogryllus occipitalis. The sequence goes on along the minus strand of BLKR01001869.1, from coordinate 150,578 downwards.
CACGCGCTGACTCAGTTCTGGAATCCGTTTCATTCGTAGCTGCCCTTCACGCGTGTGGGGCAGCACTGCTGCGGAGCGATGACGTTTTTGCCCTGCACTAAGGTTGGTTTCAGTGCAACAAATGGAAAATGCTGTAAGATCCCCACCGGTCCTCAGAGGTACGTTGGAGTGTAGTAAGCGTGTGGTTAGGGCCAGAGGATGGGACCAGGATGAGAAAGGAAGGATCACGCGCGATCCAAAATCCGTTTGTTACGGTTCTGCATTCGGCAGCTACTGATCAGAGAATCCACAGCAGCCCATCGCTAGTATTCTCCATCAGACACTGGTTGAATTCGATCCATCCACTGGGACAGAAAGCGGTGTGTCAAAACACAGAGGGCATGGCAAGGCGAGTCGGAGACTTGCGGTGGGGGCGTGCCCTATCGCGTGGTTGCGAGGCGCGGATTAGACAGTTATAGACACAGTGGGGCTTGACACGGCGAGTTGTGGTGTCTATAGTGTGCAACAGCTTGGAGAGAGATAGCGTGGTGTGAATTACGTGACATGAAGAGCAATGGTGAGGGATGATGTTGCGTGGT
>BLKR01001869.1:0-145000 GCA_011170035.1 Teleogryllus occipitalis | reverse complement strand
CTAACATTAATTAGAGCACGATCCGTTCATGAGCACGGCATCAGTCAGAATGAATGTCTCTCGTATTCTTTCATCCCTGCAAAGCTCGGTTCATCATTTCGATTGTTTATTTGCAGATAACATTTGATGTACTTTCGTACCTAGCCAATCTCTAAATTTCTTGCAAAACGAACTAGCCGTCTTCACGACTGTCACTGCTTGAATATGTTGACCTTGACGACGGCTCGCTTACCGTTGCTATGCTAGCATATTCACATAAATTATCCCCTTTAATTGACGCCATTTATAATAAATGTTGTACAATATTCAGTGACATATTGGTATGTCACAATATCTACCCACACATTGCATATAATGGTCATAAAAGTCAGCATATTTCTGAAAAAATGAAAAAGTAAATACAAATGAGAAAGTATTTTCTTACGGGAGACGAAGAGAAATAATATTCCATACAAAATTTGAAAGAGTATCTAACCTTCTTGTTAAACGAAAAAACATATCCTCGCGAGAATTTACCTTACCGTTACGGTAGATCTTTCTTGGATTTAATAAGCTCATTTAGACATGCAAGCGCAGAATTTTCTCAGGTTGTTGGTTCCAAAAGAAATTCGCCTTTCATCGTTTAACCATTCATGAGTCGACCTTTGAGGTGAATGTTGTCGGCGCCTCTTCACGAAACGGCACACTCACGTGACAATTTTGCCTCCCAAATGACGCCCAGGGGCCGTGGCCGCGGTCGTTTCACACGTCGCGCACCGCACCGCCCCGGGCCTTCCCGTCCCACCGCTGCGTGACTCGTCTGCGCCGCGCCGCCGCGTCGCGCAGCTCCCGACGGAGGAGGTGTGGGTGTGGGTGTGGGTGTGGGCGGGTAGTTGCCGCCGGTCGCTGCCCGGCGTGGGGGCGCCCGCCGGGAGGCGACGTGGGGGCGTGGAGAGGTTAGGAGGGGGCAGGGTGGATGGGGAGGTGGTGTGGCGGTCGAATAAGGGGGGAGCAGACGGAGAAGGACGATGGATGGAAGACGCGGAGATGGCATGGCGAGAGGAGCAAGCGCAGAGGGCGGTCGCTTGGGAAGGTGGGCAGTGACGGGCTGAAGCAGGGAGGTCGGAGGAGGCAGTGAGGCAGGGCGGACGGAGGAGGTGCCGTTTCATGGGAGGGTGAGAGGGTGCGCTGGTAGGCGGACGAGAGAGAGGTGATCATAGGTCGAGCGAGCGAGCCAGGGCGGTGGGTGGGGCAGGTTGGTAGAGCCGGGCGGAACGAGCGAGGAGAGCGGAGGGAGTGTGGAGGGAGGGGAGGGCGGAGCGGGTGGATGGAAAGTGGCGAGCGTGGGAAAGAGTGGGAAGGAGTGGGAGTGGGTGGGGTTGGGTGGGAGAGGCCGGAGGAGGCCGGGAGTGGTCGGGAGAGAGCGAGCGGGGGCGGTCTGGTTGGTTGAGGTGACGGCGGGCGGGATGAAAACCACGTGTGCGGCAGAGTCGTCGGGGGAAGGCGAGGGCAGGGCCGCCATGACGCAGCGCCTTCGCCCTTCCCACGCCCTCCGCGGTGACACACGACACCTCACCAACACTTCGACGATATCACGAAACTCCCGCATCACGGGATCATTTTCAATTCCACATTCATTAACGTCTATTAAAGGTTGTATAAAAGGAGTCTGGGGCGACCAGATCATCTGCCCGTACACAACAGGGGTTTCATTTTGGACTCATTTCAAAGTATACAGAAACGCATTCCTTTAAATTGAAATGTGCCTTTAAATTGATCACTTTGAATATTTCGTGCTTCAAGAGATAATACGGTTTCCGCTCGAAACAGGAACAACTTCGCGCAACAAAGAACCGTGACGCCTGTTCGAGCTAAAATATTACAGTGGATCAGGAGAGGCAGCTTTCAATGAGTCACTTCCGGCAGGGTCAGGAAATTGATGACATCTGTTTACACCAGGAATGCTTATTGCAAAAACCCAAAATTGAATGTCGTCCCCGACAAATTCCTTCTGAATTATTCTTTTAGATAGATCTTCGAGGTCTTTATTAAAAATTTTATTTAATCGTATCCAGGACAGGAAAACAATTGACAAAATTTATCTCGTTTTATGAATGTTTCAAACAAAAGACTTTTAATGAATTTAAATGTATTGTCCGATAAAAGAGAAAACCCAACCTGGATGAAAGTTATAGTTAACAAAGAGGATCGCAGACCTCAGCAAGACAACGGCACCTTCGAAGGCGTGAGCACTCGTTTCTTGATGCACGCGTAAACTACGTGCCATTTGTCATCTTGCTTGCAGAAGCCCAACAAGACACATACTACCATCCGTGAACTGCCCATTATATTCCATTCATGGCTGTTAAATACAGCTAACCATCAGAATTAAATCTGTAAACTTCAAACTTTTGTTGATATTATACATTAAATACAGTTTTTATATCACCAAGTTTCTGCGAAACATTCTACGTGGGCAAAGTACGACTGTTGATGTTAATTAATTATATCCTATCCTCCTCAATGATCGATTACTAGAGATGCCGGCGCGTCAACGACTAAGGTCATGAGTCCCGTAAGCGTAGTGTGTGCTTGGCTCGGAAGGTGGCGGTTATGTTGCCCCGCTGCGAGTTCCGGCGCAGACCTACCGTCTGCTAGCGGGTTTTCCTTAACCAGGTATCTCTCACCAGCGGGGCACCGCCACAGTCGGGACAATCTCTAAGCTCTCGACCGGTCTTTTGGCATGTGTGGTAGTGTAGTGCATGTAAGTAAGTGTGTGTACTACTCGCGCAACTTTTCTTGAACGATGGATTGAAGAAATGCGGGCGGAGTGGGGGTATTAATTACAAAGTCGACCACTAGAGTATTTACAGTAATGCCAACGTCTGGAAAATCAAAGACAAACTTGCTACGTGTGCGGCGAGGTCATCGCTCTGGGTAGGCAACAGTAGGGACACTAGATGAATTAAAATGTATTTAAGAGGTCGGCTTGTGTAGATCTTTGATAATTTTGACAAGCATTCTTATCGAAATTACCCAGAACTCACCACGAGGAGGTGTTTACACATCGAGTCTTCACAAGCTTTCACAACTTTTTCTATAATCTTGCGTTCGCCGCTACGATATACTCTCAACTTTTTCGGGAGTTTTAGGTGCCTCCCTTGAAGGACCTGGACCTGCCTCCGCCATTTCCTTAGATAATGGAAATAAAGCTGAACAGAAGTTCTCGACTATGAAACCAACTACTAGCTTTGACTAGCTTCTGTTTCGCGCCAACGAAGTTTTATTGCTTGGAATGTTGTCATCAGTCCTCGCTGCGAGCATTTGCCTTCAACTGTTTATTGCTTAAGGGGAGGGAAGCAATGTCATCGTTTAAGAAAAGTTGCGCGAGTAGTAAGAGGGTGATGATAGGACAAGGAATGGGAAGGAAAGATCGCGCGCGATCCGTGGCCCGATTGTTAGGGTTCTGCTCTACAATTCTCCTGGTATTGTTCGGAAAGAACACGGAAAATTTCCGAACAGAGTAGCAGGCAGCTAGAATCCCAGAACCTCCCGGTCAGTGACATCAGTTAAATCTCTGAGCCACCTCTTCTGATTCAACCTCGAATTTATATACAGTTCAACACCTTGTGAAAACCCCAAGAATGGTTCGTACCCTCCCCACAATCTTCACGGCGCGGTGCCTTGTTCTCACCCGAACTTTCCTCGCCACCGCCGGCTGCCCCCATGCGGGGCGGAATGTTGGCGAGAGTGGCTCGCGATCGGCGGGGGCGGCGGCGGTCGCTGGGCCCGGGCCAGGCGACGCGGGAGTAACGTCCGATCGCCCTAGACAGCCACCCGCCCCCCACCATGAAGATCTCTGTGTTCCCAATGGAACCACTGCAGCGCGAGGGTCGAAGCCCCCGAGTCTCATTACAATGGGTTGATTGACTAAGGTATTTTTCCTTTCACATACTTGCATGTGAAAAATGAGAACAAACATCATATGCTACAAAATATACGGTCAAATACCATTATATCGCATTTTTTTTAGCTATTGTCCGCAAAAATGTTCCAAAGACACTTAAGTATTAATTAATTATTCACGAATCAAAAAAGTAAAACAATGTACATTCACTACTATACAACGTGTGTCTACACCTTGTGTAGTGCAATTGTAATTCTAGAGCAAAATCTGTCAGGAGTCCATATACGCTTTATTTTCAAGCACAATTACAGAACTATGTAAGATAAAATAATCGTATTTACTTTTACATTGTGAACAATAAGTAAAGAGAAATACGACATTGTAATTTAGAGCAAAAATTGTACCTTTAAAGAACGATTTCATTTCTTCCTGATGTCATGTACTACTGTTGAGTTGTTGCACCTTTCTGTACAGGTCAAATGACTGAAGGTATGAACGAAAAACTATCTAGTTTTTTAAGTCACTTTGTGCATTTTGTTACGAGCCAATCGCTAATGCAATCTGTTCACTGAAATTCTAAAAGTAAAAAAGGCAAAAATATCTGTTGTAAATGCAAAGGAAATATGTAAACGAGTCACTGCGCTGTAGATTCACGGCTCCTGCCCCCCGCAGGTGCCAACGCGAAGCGACGTGCCAATGGAGGATACCTGCACGCGTCGCTCATTTGTCCGGCGAAACCTTCAGCGCAGACGAAGTGCCCTCCACACAAAGCGCCGACGTCCCGCGCAAACATTCGGGAAGAAATGTGAAGACGGGAATGATCACCAGACCTAAGTGCAAAGTATGAGAAGGATCGACATCAAGAATTTGGCGGCCGGGTACGAATAACGAGGAAACACGACGAATCTGAAGGGTAGTTGTCGAATTTTTCTGAAGTTCCGTAATATTAATATGCTTACACCGAATTTTTAGGTACTACATCTCAATGAGCCAATTCAGTACATCTTTGTAACTGTTCCATAGTTTAGGTTGTTTTAAATTCCTGAATAGAAACTGTGAGTTATGCGCAATTACATTTCAGCTCCTTACTGAGGCTTCTTCAGGGCTTCATATTAATACTAGTCTCACTTAAGTAATAAAACACACAAACATACCTAACTTTGAACAATATTGACTGTTTTATGACTTAAATTACCACTGGCACCTAGTTGCTGTTGAAGCCATTTCGCTATCATCATTCATACATTTATTATTATTATATTAAAATTTTCAAATAAATAGAAAAACACAAACGCAATAACCACATTATCGATCGGTATAATTTCACATGGGTAAGAAAACGAGAGTGCTTGAGACTGGTCGATACACTCCATTGCCTCTCGTATTGTCTTCCACTAGATTGTAAGCCCTCGCAGCGCAGGCGAAGAGAGGGGCTCGAGTTGGAGCCACTTGGCGAAGGAACGCAGCTGCACACGTGACAATAAGCGCCTCCACAAGGCTCTTGGCCGCTCGCTCGCGGGAATTGTTGAGAGAGGCTGCAAATGGGAAACCCGAGGCGTGGCCGACAATGGAAGATGAGCCAAGAGTACTTGTTTAATGAGAAAGCGACAGCTCATTGTGTGTTCACGGCTCGCCAACACTGGACTTGTTTACTACTCGAACTCCCCGTAAGGCGAGATTATTGGACGTTCGAGTTTAAGGAGAGAACCCAAGACAGCACGCAGTGTAAGTTTCTCACGAACATGTTCAGCAAGAAATATGCGAGACGGCAAATCGCAGGACGCGAAACACTTTGTTGCGATGATGTATCGACGCCGGAAGACCTCCATATGAGCCGCGAAGAACATAATAAGAAAGGTCTACCTTTGTGCGAGGCATCAACGTGAGAATGTCCACAAGCAAATGTCCCCGCGTCTCCTGACACGTGGATCCTCGTAGGCGAGAAGAATTACTTGAACGCAACACCCCCGAGTGCCACGTTTCATGCCCGCGCGAAGAAAGGGACGTCTGCGTTTGATCGTCGCTTTGTTATTCACCGCGAGCGGAAATGTAAAAAACGAACCTCTGTTCTGGAAGTGCGGGTTGAACGAGACAGCAGAAATATTGCGGCCGACGATGAAGCGAAGTTCAAAAGGCTGCCGCGCCGCTGCCTTCGCCGAACGCGCCACTCCGCTGCGTTTACACTTTGCATTTTTACGCGTCACAAACAGTCCGCGCGGCCTACAGCACCCTCCCTCCCCTGCCCGCTCACGTATTCAATTTGCGCAACGTTCGGAACGCAGAGGCCGTTTCAGATTGTGTGTGTATATTGCGGGGGTGGGGGTGTACGAGATTCAGAATAGGCAGTTAACGCCCGAAATGTGTAAAGCGCGACAAAACACAAGTTGCGTTCTGCGATGTTTCTGACAAGTCGCGGCATTAAATTGAGAAAGGAAATTCGGAAGAAAGAAAATGTTGCGTGATTACTGCTATCTTACCTAAAATGAACGGTAGCGTGATTATTCTGAATTCTTCTGGCAATAAGTCAATTCACAGATTTCCAGCAACAATAACAACTGTATTATTTGACGATATAATACACGATAACTGTTTTCCAATTTCGTATTATGGATAACAGCTCAAAAAATAACAATTGTAATCACACAGAAAACATATATACTGATCAGATAGTATAGAAATGTATTACGGAAGCACTTTATTTAACATACAAGTTTTATTTTGAAATATTCGCAATACCCCTTTAAAATACTCGGATATGGTTCTTCACAACTTAGATTTCAGTCTCTCTAATAAAAATATTGATTTGTTTCTATCTCACTCGAAATAAGCTACATACATGAACCATACACTTACTTTCTTAGATCACTAAATATTTTTAAATAAGTACAATTTTATTAACTTCCGTCTTGGGGATGTAACAAGTACGTCGAGACTGAAAGATGCGGCGGAATGAGGGAGAACGAGGAGGGGTTGGGAAAATGAATAAAATATGACGGTCAATCACTACTTCTCAAAGAATATTAAAGAAGAAAGGGCAAAACAGAGTTCATTTAAGAGTCAATTAGGAAGATTTATTCTTTATCGATTATGATTAAGGGAGATGCAAAGAAGCCACGCAGTGTCTGCTAAACTCTGTACATTCCGAATATTGTTTCGATCAAAATTATTCGTAGGAACCAAGGTGTTTCCTTTTCTTTAGGTCTTTTCCCTGTTGCATTTTTTGGCGTGGATGTCGAACTAACACAGATTAACGAGATCTCGGCGTTGAAGTGGAATAACAGGCAACAAGACGGTAGGACCACTCGAAAGTGTATCCCAATAGTTGTGACTTCCAAATTTCCACATTGCATGAGAACTAAACTCCAACTGATCTAAAATCTTAGAATGTGACATGACATTTAGAGACGTAGAGACTGACGTAAATGTGATTAAAGCCTCCACGCTTTTGAAAATGGCGTATAGTTAACCTTAGGAATGAGTTTTCCATCAAAGATCTGCAAAGAACGTGCAAACCCTATTCTCTATGTCATATGCCATCCAGCACACCATCTCTTTTTCTTGAAGTAGATTTTTTGCATTGCAATCTCATCCATATGGAAGCATGCAGAAGTCAAAGAGATCTTAACAAGACGTGTCGTGCAAGGCGAAGAGAATGTTACAATGGCGGTTGCTGGTGGTGACGCCGAGGGCGCATGTGCATGCAAACCACGGCCGCTCCCAGGCCCCGTCGCGTCGCGTCGCGGCGGCAGCTGCCAGGCGCAGAGCCCCGCCACATTCAGGCTCCCGACCACCGCCCCCAAGCGTCCGCCCCGCCCCGCCCGCGGCCACTCACATGCAAACGACGCGACGCTGGGCGCCGGCGGGCGACAAGGCAGGCGCGGCCCGCAGCCACACCCCTCCGCCCACCACCACACCTCCCCGCTCACCCCTCCGCCTCGCGCCGCTCACCAAGCCACCTTCTCAGCCCCGCCCACTACTACACCTGCCCGCCCACCCCTCCGCCCTGCCCGAAGGTCCCGCAACCTCGCCCCGCGCCACTCTCCAAGCCACCTGCCCCGGTCCGCCACACACGGTTTCTCTCCGACCCACCCCATCCTCCTCCCGCCAACCGCCGCTCTCCATGCCACTCTCTATATTCCTCCTCACCCAACTCCGCCTTTTCCCAGCCCCGCCCCCCGGCCTGCTCTTCTCCACGACCAGCACTTCCCTGCTCCGCTCCGTACAGTCCTAATCCAGCCACCATCGTCACTCCCCGAGCCACCCAAAGCTCTCCGCCCCGACACGCCCCCTGCCGACCACGGCGCATCACGACACGACAGCCGCACTGCTGCGAGGGGCGGTCGCTGTCCACCAGCCTGTAACGCGCAATTGAGAAACGTCTGAACATTCCTATTGCTCATGTACTCATGTTACCCTTCGTCGCTCATTTGCTCAAGTTTTTAATAAGACTAGTATAAGACTAGTTTGAGAAACGTCTTAACATTCCTATTGCTCATGCAATCATGCTACCATACGTCACTTATATGCTCGAGTTTTCAACAAGAGTAATATAAGGAACTAAAAATTGTATGAATAGAAAATTACTAGAGAGAAGTCAAAGACCTGAAAGTATCTGGATATTTAGAAGGCAGAACGCATTGAGGATCACGATTTGAGGAAAAGACTAGATGTTAATTCTTGCTTTCTGATTATTATAGTTTGTAATAGGGCCAAAGAATTCGTAAAAGAAGGAAAGAAGAGACCTCTAAGCCGAAGGAGTACCACAGGGCTCCGTTAGTAGGTTCACCTTTTTTCTTGATCTACATAAACGATATAACATCAGTGCTATCAATGTACAGTCATCCCATGGAAGATCAACAGATTTACATTACCGGTAAATCTTTTGAGGCGTGCCAGTAAGTTAACAAACCAAAACACTATTTGGCATCCTGACATGAATGGAGAGTGAGAAAAGGTCTCAGTCTACTAAACCCTTCAAAAATCTCAATTGACCTTAGTCGATCTCACAAACACATCAAAATCTAAATATTTATCATGTATTAGCAAGCATTATTAAGCCTTTTTATTTTGAAGTTAAAAATCTCAAGTCCTTAAATTCCTAGATTGCAAAGCTTGAGCTCGAGACACGTATTCCAAGGTGCATAGACTACCCCCTCCTTTAATTGTGCTTACAAATGCTTCCGGTCAAAACCAAAGAACGACTACAAACAATTCTGTAAAAAATATTATTACTATTACTATTATTATTACTATTAGTATTATCATCATCATTACTATTATTATTTTCGACAGCTAAATTGACACAAAGACTACCAACATAAAAGATCTTTCGCACTTTACTTTTAATTGAAAAACCCACAACATTAGTCAATAAATTCTGAAAAGCTAATTTTTAAATGTGAGGTCCTGAACACGGAACGATAGCAGCAAATGGGTGGAGGAATGCAGAGAAACAGGTAGCGCGTCCGCTGGCAGCGGGGGCCCAGAAGGAAGCAGCTGCGCGGTGTCTGCTGTCGGTAGCAGCGCCGGTGTCGCGGGGGCGGAGGCGAGGTGACGCGTTGTAACGCTTCCATTGTTCGCCGGGTGTCCGGCGGTGGCAACCCGGAGTGTCGCCTTCTCCTCCACCTCCGCCGGCGCCCCCCGCCCCGCTCCGCCACCGCTGCCGCCACCGCCACCGCCGCCGCTGCCCCGTCCGGGCGCGCGCCATTCACGGGCTGTTTGAAAAGGAGAGCGAACAAACAGCGGGGGCTGTCGCTCCGGGCACGGCCGCTGCTGTCCCTCCGCCCCGCTCCCGCCTCGGCGCGTCACGCGTTGGCATACAGAGGTTGCCACGTAAGCACACGGACTACGACTCCAACGCAACCCAAATCTCTTGCCTTCCACAGGTGACTCACAGATGCACTGCCTTCACTTAAACAGGCAGACATACACACACACACACCTACGCCCGCACCTAAAGGATACATAACAATTTTACCCGTCCGGGCAAACACGAGAACGGGTGAGAAGTGACAATCACGCTGGTAAAAGTAATCAGTAAATCAGTTAAGTTGCTGATTACGTTCACAGTACATGTTCGTGGAACCCTGTTCAGAGTAGGGTACGCATTTCAGAGCAAAGTACAAATCGCATCCTCGCCCAGACAAGAGCGCAGCCTCTCCAATTCAAAAGCAAGAAATAGATGGGCCCGGGGGTTGCAGTCAGACGGGCGACGAAGTGCGAGCGCAGAGTAAGGTAAACGTGAAGAGGCACGAGCACCTTCGGGATGCAGTACAATAGGTAAACACTGACGGCGTAAAGGGCATATGTTAGGCATCCCTAATATATGCGAGCTTCTAAAATATTCAAAATATTCATCGAAATATTTAAGTTCTTAATGTTGAATAATTATCTGAGATGCAACCGTCGACCAAAATGGGGGTACAATAGTGTATTCGATCGCGAAATAATCATTGCCAAATCATCGCATACAAATTGCTGCAAGGTGTAAAATATATTGTCCATTTTGTCAGCAGGGCCGGTCCCGTAAAATGTAGACAAGTTGTGGCTAATTGAGCTTCACATGAAGCCAAGGCAATGCCAAGTGGCTAACACGGCCGCGCGGCGGAGGGTCTCTGGGTCGTATTCTTTTCATTTTTCTTGTTTCCCCATCACATTATCCAAGTGGAGGCAGGAGTCAACTAATTTCATTGTAGCTTAAATCTAATGATATAAATTAAAACGATAGGCTCCATTTGGCTTTCACAGTTTGAAGCAAATTCTAGCGGCTAGAATGATTTCCGTGGTTTCCAAAAGACGGAGAATGCCAGAGCAACACCTTAACAAAAGAAATGTGGTCTATGGATCTTTCCTTTCTCATCTTTTTCCTCTCTTATACCTTAACACACATACATTTATGGACTCCAATACCATACATTTCGCAAGGCCAGACGGGAGTTTAGAGATGATCCCTACAGGGGCGGTGTCTCGTTGGCACATATACTGAGAGAAGGAATTCCCGCAAGCTGGCGTGTAGGTCTGCGCCAGATCTCACGTTTCAACGGGGTAAGAACATCTCCCAAGATACTACGCCAACGGGATAAATGACCAAAGCAGTTGACGAGCCCGGAAACCCCAGAAAATCAATCAATAAACGGAAGTAAACATTTTTTTCCTTAATACTATCGCTTGCTCTCCGATTGACCTAAACACTATCGAACAATCGCGATTGTTGAAAAATGTTAGTTTTGGTCAATTAAAATTAGCCCCCGCGCATCCTGCCAGTTCTGCTTCTGTTTGACATGCGCTGTTCTCCGGTCGCCTACACCTCAGCCTTTGTGGTTGGCGCCTTCCAGGGAACCATAAACTTTAATACATAGGTCTCGCTCTCCAACGACGTACCTCAATTATAACTCACATAAATCACGAGATATAACTATTAGTATCAAGTCGTCCACTGGACGCAATGATTAGAAGCCCATGAATATTGAACGTTTCATAAGCACAAACCCTGTTTCATGGGCAGTTAGACCAAAGCAAAGGATAATGTAACAGCAGGAACAAGCACATTCTTGCGAAGTTCTCAGCACAAAATATCGATCTTGGAGATTTTCTTACACTCAGAAATTTTCTTCAAATCTTCTTAGCACTTATATTTGACAGCTCGTATTGATCTTACAGCTGCACCGCGTGCCGCAAGTCCTCTCATTGTAAAAGGAGGGCGATTTTATCGGATAAAACCTATTCAGCCGGGGTTAGGAAGGCATCCCCGAAGGGCGGTCTGTCGAGAGGCCACCCACATTATCTCCCCTATCAATTTCTGAAATTGTCTCATGACGGTGAGGAAATATTTCTTTCTTGTCTCATTGACGAGGTACTACGTAAATTGTGGATACACAAGTTACTTATGAAGGGTAACCATACTTCCTTATGTAGGGTGACTGGCACTTTCCATGACTTTTCTCGCATTTTACAAGTTTTTTTAAATCTTTTCCCTAATAAACTTTGTAGGGTACTTCAATTCATTAAAGAAAAAATAAATAATACCATGTTTGAGCAAATGCTACTAATTTAGCAGCTGTTTTCTCTGTGGAAACGAAACAATTTACAATATTCCTTGAACGCACAAAAAGTGCGCCAGAACATTAATTCTTATGTTTTTTAACTAATTTTATGCTTATATTGAATATTTCCCTGATATCTAAATATATTTTTCCAGAAATTTCCTGACTTTTCCTTGACTTTTTCATATCAATGAAAATCTCAGATTATTCCCTCTTTTCTAGAAAGCGAGCAACGAACTTTAAAGGGCGGCAGACTGCCGGGGCTCCAGGTCGTCCCCAGCACGAACTATGTCGCGATGTCGCTCCGCAGCGCGTGCGAGCGGAAGAGCGCAATTGCAGCGGGCCGCGAGATAACGGCGGCGGTGGCGTCCGCCGCTCGTCCGCGAGCAACGGCGTCACGTCCGGCGCGCCCAGCGACGTCCGCCGCGGGCGACTCCTCGCCTCCCAGGAATAGACGCGCGCCACACCACGTCGCGCCGCCCCTGCAGGCTGGGTTCACCCCGCCCCGCCCCGTGCATTCATTCTTCCGTTCCGCCCTCGCCTTTTCCTCCACCGTCCTCGCCTTCTTCTCCTCCTCCGCCTTCTTCTCCTCCTCCGCCTTCTTCTCCTCCAATGTCATCTTTGTCTCCTCCGTCCTCGCTTTTTCCTCCATCCTCGCCTTTTCCTCCACCCTCGCCTTTTCCTCCACCCTCGCCTTTTGCTCCACCCTCACCTTTTCCTCCACCCTCGCCTTTTGCTCCACCCTCACCTTTTCCTCCACCCTCGCTTTCTCACCCTCCGTCCTCACCTTCTCCTCTCCCTCTCCGCCTTCGTCTTCTCCTGCGCTCTTGCCTTGTCCTCCTCCGCCTTTGCCTTCTCCTCCTCCGACATCGCTTTCTCCTCTTCCTTCTCCGTCCTCAACTTCTCCTCTTTCTTCTCCGTCCTCACCTCCTCCGACTCCGTCTTCGCCTTCTCCGCTCTCGCTCTTTTCTCTTCCTGACTCAGCAGGGCCACTGGCATGTGTAATAGGCACTTTACGACCCGGTGTTTTCTGGTGTTTTATGGCTCTGTAGATGCCGCATTACGATTCGACCAGTCCATAAAGCGCGTTATTATTCCACATGTCTCCGAGTGAGTGATGGAGCGGTAAAGCAACGATGTTATGAAGGAAGTGATTACGTAGTGTATTTCCTTCTGCGTTCCCTGGATATCCGGTCGTCATGCATTTCACTGGATGCGGGGACATCATGTCAGGACAATGAAACATCGAGTTTCCTCTGTTTCTTCCTATTGCAATTCATGCGACCGCTCATTACACTGGTTAATGAATTTATTACATTCATTAATTCATTCATATGATAACTTAACAGCTTTCTTTGACATGAGAACTAAGCAGGAATGTCTATAACTTGTCTGATTGCATTATAAACCCATGTTAGCTCGCGGAAATTTGAACCCCGCGTTAAGTCATTTGAACTTTACTAAAAACGTTATTCTTTTTGCTCAAAAACACAGACATTATTCTATCATGCACTAAAATGTAATGATTTTATAGAAATTCTATTAGCATTTTCCGTCGCACTCTTCACGTAACCTCGCAAACGAGATCAATGACTCGCTATCTGCTTGGCAAACATCACTGGTGCGCACTTTATTATGATTACAACACTTAAAAATGTTTTAGAAATGTAAATTGTGCGGCTTTGCGATGTTTATACATCGCAAAGCCGCGATGTTTATACATCACGATATTTATACATCGCAAAGCTTGGGACTGCGCACAGGGTGTTTTAAGTTGAAGGGATAAGTCGGAAATATTGTAATAAAACTTAAAAAGTTTTTGAACTGTGAAGAATCCTTAATTTTCAAATAATACTGGTGGCGATACCTGATGGCTGAAAAATATTGTACTTCACATATTACTACAATGGTTAATAAAATTAGAATAGTATTACATATCAAGATATTTTAGTCATATGATAAGAATATTAGATGCCACATCTTCTACATCCCTGTTTCTGAAGGAATGATTCAAATATAAAGACCGTTCTTGACATTAGCAAAAAATGATTTTTTTTGTTTCTGGGCGTGTCAACTGCTAAGATAATTAGTCACGTAAGGGTAGTGCATTTTTATCACGGGAGGTAGCAGAGATCTTCCTCCGCTGGATAGTGAATTCCGGCGCCCGCCTCCACGTCAGCTTGCGGGTTTTCTCCAACTAGGTATTTTCCATCAGCGGTGCACCTCCGCAGTCGGGACAAGCTACGAAGCTAGTGTCGAAAATCCCGCCGCCCCGCCCCTGGACTCGAATAATAGGACCTCTAGGTCAGATGCCCTAACTTATGCCGGTATAAATGATTGAGAAATTATGGGAATCGTGTCGGTCGTTTATTTTGCGTGATGCAAAAAATGCAGTTTTGAATCATTGACACCATCACATGAACAATGCGTATTGCAATTCACATGATGAAAACGTACATCACTTCCGTGAGATTCTATAAAAAAAACGGGAGCCAGCAGAACCGTACGTGTCTATCAGCTCAGAACAGTGCGGTACGAAGTACAGAACTAATCAGCGACGTGACGGGAAGTGTCCCATTGGACTCTGAGAAGATGAGCGCTTGTCATGTATGAACATCTCACCCTCCTCACCCTCTCACTGTTCCACGGCCAGCGACAGCCAGGTGCAGCTCCCGTTAGCAGCGACAGCTTTCGACAGAGCCAATGGGCTGGCAGTCACCTCGTACGAGATTCTCTCGACGCCCCATTGCCACCCCCACCCCCGGCTGCCCGAGCGGAAGACGGTCCTCCAGAAGGCGCGTCACATCCTCCTCTTGACGCGCGGCGGCGCTCGCCCCGAAGGCCCATTGCGCAGGCGCACGCCGACTCCAGCCCACGCGACGGCAGCGCTTCACGCAGGAATTCTGAGTGGGGGAGTGGTCACAAAATGCAGCGGGTGTAGCAAAATTGATGGTCTTCATTCAGTGGCCGCTTTCTGGAATACAAGGAAATATCAGGGAATTTTTCATTGATTTCGAAAAGGCAGGGGAAAATCAGCGAATTTGTGGAAGGATCGTTTGAAACCAGTGAAAAATTTGAGATCGTTATAAAACTATATATTATTCCTAAAGAAATAATTCATCATTAATTTTTGCTCACTTCCTACTTTTTGAGTTTTTAAAATCTGTACTTATAAAGGCGAAATCAGAGAGCTGACAAATCTGTTTTTGGCTGGCATTAATATTTTCTTTAAATAGTGTAAAGTTACAAATTTTAAAAGTGATAACAAAATGCTCTAGAAAACAGGGAAAAGACCGGGAAAACTGTTTCAGGAAATAAATGGCCACTCCGTAATGTACTTTAATAACGCACATCAAATAGAGTACGCTGTGCTTTTATATATGTTCATTCGGTTAGCTATTGTAATATATTACTAATATGTTTTTAAACTAAATTACTTTGTATTAATGCTATTATGCATGCCATTACCCACAAATGAATGTGTCTACTCACATTTACTGTTTCATCTAGTCTTGTCTACTACATTTAGAGTTCAAATGTGAACAATGAAACACCGCGATTGCTTTCCATGCGATTGACATGAGGGCTGCCATTCTGAGTGTGGTTACATGTCTCGAGATCTTCCAAGGGGACGCACCACACTACACTCAATTTCCTCCTTACAACTTCTGAGAGTCACCCGTAACGGGACGGAAGCAACATACTATATGCGTAGTGTTACTTAAAAAGAACCAGATAGACTATTGTATGGCTTCAACACTTTTTTACATTTACATTACATATGGGTATTTTGAGTAATCTGACCTCACTTTTTGAAGGTGCGATTCAAAAACTTGCTAGGAGCGCAGTAGCAAATAAAAGTGAGTTGCGACACCCTTTGGGGTTGGCTAATTAAAATCTTGCTCGAGGGTCGCAACTGGCGCGCTGATCAAGAACGTAATGATAGGAATGTAATATTACGTTCATGTTACGTTCATGCTAATGGGCTACCTCTTAGAACAAATTTTATTTCGTAGAAGTTTAGAACAAAAGAAAATTGCTTATTAGCTCCATAAGACTAGATTGTAATGTTTATGAAAATAAAAAAAAATGTAACGCTTACATGTTTTAAAATTAATATTTTGGAGACTGAGCTCTATTAAAATTGTCTTATGCGGTATTCATGAGCCATGTTGGTTTATTCCATACGGTCTTAAAAGGGTATACGATGGCAGTAGTAAACAAAATAGCCAATGCGCAAGAACTGTGTGTACGTATGTAACCATAAAATTATGGTCAACAAAACATTCGCACAACAAATTTATATTATTTTATTTGTTCATTGCAAGAAACAATAGAAATTATCCGTTATGTATGGGGGAGTTCAATCGGCGCACTTTTCCTTTAGCTTCAGAATCTAGGGCAAGCGGTGAATTATTGTTGTCATTTTAAATAAAATAATTAGAAGCATTGTCTTTTCCAACAATATTGTTTATTGAGATAGCAACATTCGATGGCTTAACTATCATCATCACTACATCAATTTTCTGCTGTTTGGAAGCCAGAAAACAAGTACGTCAATAAACAATATTATTGGCAAAGACAACGCCTCTAATTATTTTAGTAAGAAAGAAGGCCCTGCGGCGGAATCGGTGGTAGTGGCGGCGGCGACGGCGGCGGCGGCGGCGGCGGCGGCGGCGGCGGCGGTGGTGGTGGTGGTGGTGGTGGTGGTGGTGGTGGTGGTGATGGTGGTGGTGGTGGTGGTGGTGGCGGCGGTGGCGGTGGTGGTGGTGGCGGCGGTGGCGGTGGTGGTGGTGGCGGTGGCGGTGGTGGCGGTGGTGGTGGTGGCGGTGGTGGCGGTGGCGGTGGCGGTGGCGGTGGCGGTGGTGGTGGCGGTGGTGGCGGTGGTGGTAGTGGTGGTGGTGGTGGCGGTGGCGGCGGCGGCGGCGGCGGCGGCGGCGGTGGTGGCGGTGACGGTGGCGACGACGATGGCGATGGCAGTGGCAGTGGCTAGCGGTGATGGTGACTTCATGTCGGCGGTCGGACCACACAGGGGCCCTGGCAGCGGCCGGACCATCCATCTCCCTCGACGCGATCCGACGGCCCCGCGGAATTACGGTAATCGCCGCTCCCGCGTCGCCGCCGCCGAAACATTTCCATATTTATAGCACGCGAGGGGAGGAGGCGTCCGCCTACTGATTCTGTCCAACCACTCCCCTCGGGCGCACCAAACGGCCCACATGACTGGTCGCTACCTCTGGCGTTCGAATCCCTTGGAAGGCAGGATATTTTCACCTCGAGAGCGGCATGGCAGATAAAGGCAACCCTCATGCCACCTACATAATTAATTATCTTCTTCATAATTGCCCGGAGGAACCGTGAATTGCATGGCGCCAGGCTTTCTGCGGTCTCCTGTTCACTGACATCGTAGGTTACCCACGGGCAGGCAGTTCGCACGCTGCGTGTTGGCACGACTCTAGGGAGGGTAAGCTGCTGCCAGGCGGCGCATGGGGTTTAGCGTAGTTCAGCACATACCGGTCTACAAGGGGATTCAAAAGTACCTTCGAATACGCGAAGTGGGATTTCTGAAAATGTCATTTCTCCAAAAAGAAATTTGAAAAGTTGTCGTATTGAAGTTACACAAGAATGATTATGCTGGAAATGCGAAGAGTATTAATCACTGCTCGCTCGCACTCGCTTATAAATCAGTACGCCCTCAGGATCACTCATTAATATTCCAATTTTTTGTCACATGATAATGCGTCTAGAGAGTGGAGCATCTGACATACTAGGCAATAGCCGCACAAGATAATGCGGATGAAATCATGGATCTGGGACTGGCGTATAATCTGCGTAATCGCGTCACTTTCGTCTTTTCCCTAGCGTCACTCCATTGGCGCATGGAAGGCTTCCCCTTGCAAATTAAACTCACTCAACCCAATTTTATATGTGAGAGGGAATCATCTCTGGGAACCTCATTTACAAGGATTTTATGCGCAGGGCAGTGGTGTGAAAGGAGTGGGAAAGGGGGAGGGGGAGTGAGATTACGATTACCTGTTTCTGATGGTTACGCAGATCTGAATTGATCTTTGGGTAGGCGTGATTTGATTCTAGTTGGACCATTACTGGATCTTCCCATGTGGTAGGGTCTGGCACCGAGAACTAGATTCAGGTTGGTGAAGAATGTTTTGATAATATTGAAATGTGCTGAGTAATGGCATCGATGTGAAATTCGCTGTGGAGCTGTTTACTGCATACATACTATGGAGCGTTAACCGACGTTCGAAGGATTTTAGTTTGAAAAACATGAATTCCTTGTAGGTTTGTGCAACACCGACCCAAACAGGACAGGCATACTAAACTGACGGTCTTAATGCGGTTTTATAAATATGCAGAGTTATGTTAGTTTGGGGCGCCAATTGAGGGTTTATAAGAGAATATACGTTGAAAAAACAGTATAAGTTTTGTTCAGTCGATGGGTAATGTTCGGCGAACCTTGAGGTACCCCGGCCTGAATTATCTTAGGGGTGAAGAGAGAGGAATTTATTCGCACCGAAAAGCTTCCATTTTCAAGAAAGCTGCTGATGATTTTGACAAGATAATCGGGGATGCCGTAGTTCCTAAATTTGTAGAGCAGGCCTTTGAGCCAAACTTTGTCAAAGGCACAGCAAAGTCTAAAAAGACTGCAGAGCAATATTGCTTATTTTGAAACGCTTGCCCTATGGTCTCTACTATTGTGAGAAACTGGTGGGTGGTCGAATGAAAAGGGCGGAATCCGAATTGAAAAGGAGGGATGGCTTTTGTATCTTGAAGAAATTTATTAAGCATAATTAGAATCCCCAGTTCATTAGTTTCCCGAAGATTTTGGGATAGAGTGGGTACACGGCTTATGAGTCTGTAACTAGAGGAATGTTTCCAGGATTTTTTTAGGTTTTAATATTGGAATTACAATGGATTTTTTCAGCTTGCCGGGAAATAGCCTAATCTGAGTCAGTTGTTGAAGATTGCAGTTAAGAAAGCAATGGAGCGATCAATTTCGTTCCGTCTCTTCCTACTTCGTCTCCCGCATCTCTGGATAGGAAAGTTCGGAGGTTGCCTCGCTTTTGCGCCGTATTCTGAGAAACGACCTGGTAATGAGAGAAGAACAGTCTTTGTCCGTATTCGACATGCGAACTCGCATTCTTCTTAGACAAATTTTGATGATGCCTGCCTTCAAAAACGATATCGATTTCCAGTCACATTCGCGGCGTAGCGTGTGTGTTGAATAGACCTCGGATTTTAGGACAAATGCTTATTTAGTTGAGGTTGTGGAAAATAATTGCACATGTTCACGAATCATGAAAGATAGATCTACTGAAAGTATATTAATAGTGCCGAAAATAACCTAAAGGGAGGTTGATGCCTATTTTAATATGTTTTGCCTAAACCTAATTAAAACGAGTAATTTGGAAGAATTATCACATTTCAATTACTCACTTATTAAGTTTGTTATACTTAAACGCAAATGGTTTCCCCAATCTTCCGATTTATCGAAATATTCCCTGATCAAATACACAACCGGCTACGCACCGAAATCTCTCCCCCAACATACCGAACGTAAGGAGCTCCACAAGCCAATATAAAGAGGATGTTTCACGCTCGTTTACGATCAGCACGCACTTAGGCAATTGCACCTATTCCCGGGGCAGCTGCAATGTTGACAGGTTAAAAATGAAACGTGTGAAAGAATAAATGAAATGCAAAGAAATGAAAGTGAATAAAATAATATGCTTGTAGTCACTCATAAATGGAAAAAATTTTAGATTTTCCTAAATAATAATAAGTTCCTAATTTAATCCTTTTGTGATCAGTTTTAGATGTCAGAAACATCTTTTCGTGTCTAATGTTCGTTAAATACCTGGTTTAATCCTTTTGTAACCAATGCTAAGTGCCTAAAACGTCACTTTTATGCCTATTATTGCCTAAATTCATAATTTTCTTACCTATTTTAGGTGCCTAAATCACTATTTTTTGTACCTAAACTTCCGAGGTCTAGTGATTAAGTTAACAAGAAGAGAAAGTGATTTTGTTTACGAAGTGAATAATAGGTATACAAAATATTTCCTTTATTTAGAGGAGGAATAAAGAAATAAAAAAAATATGGAAAACTGAAACTAGGGTGCATCACGCACTCACGTGTTTGTTTTGAAAATTCATTTTGGACGTTCTAAGTGAATATTTTGTTATAAGCGTAAACACAGATCACGTTGTCAATGTACCTGGACACGTATTTCATTGGGTTGTGAGCGGTACATTGCAAGCGAAAAGCCTGAAAGTTCGTTCACCCGGAAATCGCACGAATAAGCCTCAAGAGCAATTTGGACGAAGTGAATTTGGATGGCTCTCAAAAATGAAAATAGATGTTTCCGGCACATTGGGTGTTCCTGAGCATTTCGTCCTAATCGAAAGAAGAGACTTATCGGCAATACCGCAGCAACGTTTATAATCAGATCTTGAGCACAAACTGTCCATTCTATTATTTACTGATATGAAAATAACGCGGTATCGGTGGTGCACGGGTGGGTGTCCAAGGAAGCGCAACAGCAGAATTTTGCGGAAGAAAGAAAACTACTACTGTGATTCTCTGCCCGGCGGAAAGCCTGATCATCTGATGATCAGGCCCAGCAGAAGAAAGCAAACCATCACAGTGATCATCTGCCCACTGTGACCATCTGCAAAGCGGAAGACATATATAATTCTTCCCAAACATACGTTCAACAATGATAACGATTCTAAACACAATCACACCATCAGTACAAAAACCGAAAGTCGAGACATATCAGCAACGCAGCAGCAAAGTTTATAATGAGATTCTGAATTTGAATGGTCCTTGCTATTATTCATGAATACGAAGATTATGATATGCAGAATCGTGGCGCAAGATTTGGAGCAGCTTCAAGTACACAGGCTTCGAGTCCCGCCACATGGATACTTTCACCACGATTGCGGGATGGACGTGTTCTGGTTCCAATACGCACCCCATCTGAACGCGATCTTCCGAAAAGAAAAAAATGACATTTCATTAAAATCCGCCCCCTACTCATCACCATTCACTCCCAGGACGATCCAGTACACAGTGAACGGCAAAAGCAAATTGCTTTTGTAATCATCTCCCCAAGAAGGAGGGAGGGCATGAAGCCGTGGGCCTCTTCCCTTGCCCGATATTCAGAAATCAGTTTGTCTACGGGCATACGAATGTATCCAGCTCCAAAAATCTGCTATCCGCGTGTCATAGCGTCGGAATCCAGTGGGGTTCAGAATTGTGCAATGCAGCTGCTGATTCACACGGCACCACAAGGGTTCACCGGGATTCGTCGCGCGTCCTCCGAAACGAGCTGCGGCGGCGGAGGAGGAGGAGGTTGAGGTGGTGACGGCAGAGGCGACGAGGTAGCCCCGCGTAATTAGTTGGCAATTAACGCGCGGAGGAGAGGTCGGAGCCGGCGCGAAGCGGAGGAGGAGAAGGCGGTGGGGCAGGAACGGGCAGAAGGCGACGGGGAAAGAGAAACCTAGCACTGACCACGGTGAATAAGCTGACAAATCAAATGTGGCGTGTGAGGCGTTCTAGGGCTAAACAGAAAATTGAAAATTAACATGAAAAATAAACAGTAATATACAAGTACATAAACTGCGCCTTTTGACTCAATAAAAGTGTTGTCAAATTAAGCACAAGATACGGAACCCACCGAAAACGAAGTTCTTTAATTTATTTATTGCAAATCCAGTTTAGGCCGGTTACTATTTTTTTAATCTGTTACAACTAGGGGAAACAACGAAAAGCTGAAAAAAATGAAGCCACCAAAAAACCGGTTTCGTTTATATCTGGAAGATTATTCCCATCCCTCCTGTGAAGTGACGGGCAAGGGGGCGGAGGCGGTGCCGTGCAGATGGCGGAGGCAGCTTCAGAAGCCGCCGCGCAAAGAAGCTGCCAGGAGCTCGCGAACGGGCCACGGGCGCCGCTTAGAATAGGCGCAATTAGGTACGATTTTAATGAGCACGGAGGGCGCGCGGGGCACGCGCGGTCATAATGGCTCTTAATTGCGTGGAAAAGCGTGCGCGCGGCTTTCTTTTCTGGGACGCAAGTCATTCACGCGATTTGGCCGCCCTCACAAGCGAGGCTTCGATCGTTCCAGGTGTACCACAAGGCACTGTGATTTAGCGTTTGAATAGCTTGCCCTTAACAAGGTTATGAGTTCGACGTGTAAACTGGTCTAATTACTTCTTACGATTGTAGTAAAAAATTCAGCTCTTTGTAACATTTTATTGAGAGTGTCATAAAAGCAGCAATTGGGGGGGGGGGGGCAATTGAAAGTGAATAAGTTTTAAAATACTCCGTAGAAACGCACTCTCGTGATTTTAAGAATATATTAAGCACATAATAAATATTTGTAGTAGGAAATATCTGTTATGTTAAAAAGTCTGCAACTACATGTGCATTGCGTAAATCCGATGAACACATTATGCATGTCTCAGTCAAATTGGTATATTTTCGGGTATAAGTATAGATTAAATCGCACCAAACGAAGTCTTATTCAACGCGAGAATACGATGCATGGCCAATAGGGAAAAGGTCGATAAGGCCACCACTTATGACAACTTCAGTGTCATTTAGACTGACATTGGTTCGCCTTCATGCAAATAGTGATTAGGCCTTGCCTCTTGGAGTTTCAAACTCACTTTGCGAATGTTTGTGGAGGTGAACACTACCATCTAGATCTATGACCTAAATTCAGAGTCAATTGAGTTTATTTTTACATTATAAAAAACCACATTGAATTTTAATACTCATAAACTGTTTCTAGAAGTCATATAAGGGTGTTTTAACTTCCAATAACGTCGGATTATCCGTTGTGGTGAAGTGACTATCTCGTCTGACTTCCAATCTCAAGTGAAGATTCAATTGCGTTTATAGTGGACAGATTTTCCGGTCCTAAAAACGAGAGGTGAATAGGGGGACTACAAACATTGAACGAAACTAAGACTTAATTAAACCCTGAGTTAAGTCAAAGAAATATTGCATATTTTCATTAACCTGGGGAGAGCTGTTATTACATAAGCAGAAATCTGCGCTAAGCAGCCGGCGATTCGAACGGCAAAATACGCGCAACTTATTTCAGGAACATCTCAGCGGAGTAAACATGGGCTTCAGGCTTCCTTTGGGCAAAAGATAACAAATAAAACTTCGGGTTCCCTCAGATTTTCGAGGAGGGCACGTGTAGTCGGCCGTCGCCTGTCGGCCCGGTCCTCAGTGGCCGCGCGGAGGCGACGCGACGCCAAAGGCCCAGAAATCTGAGGACTGAAGCGACGCCCCGCCCTGTTGAAGGCGGAGGTGTTTGATTATTTCCATCTCCGAGCGCGTCAACGTCTATAGTCAGCATTACTCCCGTAAGTATAGTGCTATATACCGGCAGCTGCTCTTCCCCTGCTGAACCGTGAGATCCGGCGCCAATCTACATGACGGCTAGCGGGGTTTTCTACAACCAGGTATCTCCCACCATCGAGGCACCGTCCCAGCCGAGAAGTAAATAAGCTCCCGACTAACATCTCGGCATGTGCGATAGTGTATGCAAGTAAGTGAATGAGTATGTAAGTAAGGGGCGACAATAGGGCAATGAATAGAAAGGAAAGATCGCGCGCGGTTCGTTTCCCGTTTGTTCGGGCACTGCTTTGGCATTCGTCAGGCATTAATCGGAGAAACCGTGAAAAAACACCGATTAGAGTAGCCAAGCGCTAGAAATCTCCAGAGCGGATGAATTCGATCTAGATATGTAGCTAGTGTCGAAAATCCTGCCACCATCGAAACTCGAACCTTAGGACCTCCCGGCCGGAAGCACTGCAGTGGCATCTGTTCTTGCGGTGAGCTAGTTCAGGCGGTCGGAGGAGGAGGGGTGATGGCGGCGGAGGAGGGGATGGGCGTGGCCGGTCTCGGCGCTCCGCCACGGGGACTATTTCCCTTCTAGAAAACGCCAGAAAACTTGTGTTCGTTCGATATTGTATCACGCACATGTTTGGATATCCCTGCCTTCAAAACACATCAAATGCCAAGAAGAGGGAGGAAAGATACGAATATGTGAAAGGGAAAAGTTAGGAATTTTGATATTAACTCACAATTAGTAGATTTAAAATACTCAATAAAATGCAGTCTTAATTGCGGGGGCCAGATCGTGGTACATTTATTAAAAGAAACAATCGTAAAAATAGGCCATTGAAGAAATAAGTTTTTGCGATATGCTAATTTTGATGTACCAAGTTGAGTTTTTTGCTCCGAACTATTAGCGGAGTGTCACTCCAGATATGCCCTATCGAGAACGGATGCCTTATGATAGATTATTGATAGTGAACACTATGAGAAACCACACAATTTGATGTTACATTCTGCAATATGAAATGGTTAATTTCCTCACTTATATTTGTTTTTGGCCCAAAAACCTACTGGATGTAAATAAATCATGGACCATACTCCTGAAATACCATATGAAATATTCAAAATATTTCATTAATAATGAGGAAGATTTTAATTTGTAAAAAATATACTGATCATCAATGGATGTTTTTTAGAAGTAAGGCGAGTGAGTGCTCTCTCGTAACGATACTTGGCAAGATAGTTAAATCCAGTTTGATCCATTGTGCAGAATTAGAATACTGTCTTGAAATTAATTCCCAAATTTGAAAATATTTATTACTCGCTCCGTTGATGAGAAATGCCTTCCACAGCCTTCATCTGCTGCGAAAGCAAAATGCGTAACATTGGCGTCGCCTGCAGACGACAGCTCGGAAATGGAGAAAAGTTTGTTCCGTTTCTCGCGAATCCTTCATCTTGCGTGAACGGAGCCGGGCGATGCGCTTAAGTGAGCGCGAATTAAAAGAACAGATTTAACCCGCGTCAACAAACAGGCGCTCTCGGCACAGCGCCAGCCTACGCCCCTGCGCGAAGCTCTTCCTCAGGAGATGAGCCTAAATGCACTGCAACACGAAACCACGTTGCGGAAACACGCACGTCTAGTTCAAATGTTGCGATGTCTAGTAGATCTGAAATGTTTTTTTCCTACATAATGAGAATTATATTGGCTTTGTAATTGGAATCGAAATATTTAACAAATGTTTACAAGCAATCAGTTAATTTCATGATGAAATAAAAAATTCTGAAGTAATTATGTTTTGCAAAATTCATTCCACTGAAGTGAGATGTAGAGTCCATTTTACATTTTGAATTATCTTTTGTTCGTTGCCTATTGATTTTGATGGTGAACTTGTAATAAAGAGGCATAATGAAATCTTCCCAGGGAGGACATACATCCGTACAATTATTTTTTTGTTTAATTGTTTATGTGATAATATTAGGTGTGGTAATTTGGAGTTGTCTTTCGCATCTTTTTCACTGTGTGATTCCCATCACCAACTACTGAAATTCGAAAAATAAAAAAGATTTCGGGCGCTGGAGCTCCCGATCACATGGTTGAGTTATTTATATTCGCAATACAAAAGCGAGTTAAGTACACTAAGCAAAATCAAATAAATTACTTTATTAAATTAGAACATCCTCCTTGATGTGAATTATAATAGAACATGTAATAATAATAATAATAATAATAATAATAATAATAATAATAATAATAATAATGTATTTTTTGTTTATCGAATAGACCTTAGTATTTCATTATTCTTTCCAGAAAAATTTTCAAGAAAAGGAGTAAACATGGTGCCAATAAAATTATTTTTTAAGCTGATGAAAATTTAATGTTGTTACGGATGAACAATGATCGCGGTTCCGTTCCTTTACGGTTAGACCCTTTCCTCCGAAATATGTCAACGTCTCAGCGGAAAGTCCCCGAGGGTTCTCGAAAACTGCCCCTCGGCGCAGGTGCTGCTGCCCAAGGAGCTCCCGCGGCGCAGACGGCGCGGCGCACTCTCACGCGGCCACGCGACGCCTCGCAGACGCACAAGCCTATATTTATCGTTGGCGGCGGCGGCGGCGGAGGCTGAGGTGCGGAGCAGGGAGGGGAGCAAGAGGAGGGACGAAGGAGGCGGGGTGGAAGATGTGGTGCCGGAGCGGGGAAAGACGGAGGCGGGTCGGAAGTGGTGGAGCCAGCTAGGCGAGAGAGGGGCGCTGAAGGTCAGAGGGGGGCGGGGACAGGCGGGTCGGAAGAGTTGGAGGCGGAGCGGGGATAGGCGGAGGCGGGTCGGAAGAGATGAAGCGGACTGAGGCGCGAGGGGGGATGAAGGTCAGAGAGGGGCGGTGACAGGCGGAGGTGGAGACTGAGACGGTGCGGCGAAGGGCTGGGAGGGACGAGGGGAGGAGGATGTGGAGATGGTGGCTGGGTTGGGCGGGGCAGAGGAAAGAGGGAGCGTAGGGATGAAGAGACAGACGCGGAGGCTCGAGGTGTATGGGTCCCCACCCATCCAGCGGAGGAGGTTCGGCGATTCGGCGAGGTGCGGTGGGTGTGGGTGCGAGGAGGAGTCGCGGAGGCAGCAGTCTTGGAGTCCGTGAGGACACGGAGACGGAGGCGGTGGCTGTGGAGGAGCGGGGAAGAGAGGCTGGCTGCTGAGGTGCAAGGGGAGGAGCGGGGGGAGGGCGATGGCGGAGGCGCGAAGGCGGCGCGCGGAGGAGACGCGGCGGCGCCGCCACAACACGCCGCCCGGCACGAGCGCCCGCCACTTGCCGTCACGACGCCCCGCCCCCTCCCCACGCGGCACGACCGGCGCGCGGACAAAGGGAAACAACGACCGCCACTCCGCACACACCGGCGGCAAAGTAGTCACGAAGAATATTCGGAGAGTAAAATACACGATGTAAAAAGCCAGAGGATGGACATGAAAGGAAGAGATAGCGAAGATAAAAGGAGAGAGTAGATATTATAAGAAAACTGAGTGGGGAAATAAAGAGATGAACATAAATCGTGTAACATGTTTGTGACAGCAAAGAAATCAAAAAGTAAGTGGTTAAGATTAAGAAAAGGATGAAAAGAGAAAGACCAATAGTAGAACACGAAAGGAATGAAACGAAAATGAAAAGAACGGAGGTAGAAGCCGAGGCAAGGCGAGAGTGAGATGAAGGGGAAAGGCGGTCACGAGGAGCAGCGTGGAAGGCAAGGCTGACTGCATGAAGCGGTGGGGCGTGGAGCGGGATCGGGAGCGGGAGCGGGAGTGCTGGGCTGCTGCGGCGTGTCCTTGGGGCGCGCGGGGTCACTGACACCTGGGCCCCCGCCGCCGCCGCCGCCGTCTCGTTAGCCGCGCGAGCGCCCCCTGCCCTAATTCGGCGGAGGCTGCGCCCGCGGCGCCGGCGCGGCGCGTCGGCGCTCGACTCAGCCCAGCCCAGCCCATGCCCCTCCACTGCACCGCGGCCGCGCTCGGGATGCGGTGGCCTACCTGTGGAGCAGCTCACCTCGTGCCACCTTGCCATCCACGAGCCCAGCACCCAACTAGTGGCGTAAAAGGAACTGCAAGTACTTTTATTTTGGTTGCGTCTGTTAACTTTGTTGATACGTATACGTATGACGTCTCTGGCCAACAGTGAGATATTCAATTGTCCTTGAAAATTGTCGGCCACAGTCAACATACAGGAATCAAGAAATTTTTTCATGTAAAAGTAAATTGATATTTATATACTTTTTGTACAGTAACCTGTTGATGGGAAGGCATTTCATCCAGAAACGTCATAAATATTGTTAAGTGAAGATTTATTTGTAATAAAGATGAATATGAAAGAAAGCATATGCACTGAGTTATTCAATTTCTTTGAAAATTGTTGGCCACAGCCAATATACAGGAACCAAGAAATTATTTCATTTAAAAGTAAATTGATATTTATATAATTTTTGTTACCAAATATAGTAACCTGATGATGGAAATGCATTTCATCCAGAAACGTCATAAATATTGTTAAATGAAGAATTATTTGTAATAAAAATTAATATTAAAGAAAGCATGTGCACTGAGTAATTCATTTGTCCTTGAAAATTGTTGTCCAGAGACAACATGTATGTATCAAGAAACTATTAGTACTTCGAGCTTCCAGTTGTCCTACAGTGGCGCTAACGAAACCTGCAGCAATGCGTTTGTTACGGGATATGCAATATATTCAACCTGCTTGGAAGCGTTCCTGTGAGAAAATATTGTTATTCGTGTGGAACGTCAAACAATGTGTTTTTTTTATTTTGTTAATTGCCTAAATGAGAAAAGAACAATAATGCTCGGTATATTTTTCTCAATTTGAAAACGTATTAGGCAGACAGTTATATAAAACTAATTGTAACATTAAACAATGAACGTTGAAAGAAGAAAACTATATAGATTTTTAAGCAATCTAACTTGAATTCGTACGACAAACATCCACGACAATACCAGCTTTCTATTGTCAAACTTCTTCCACGATATGAGGTATTAGAGGATGAGAGTGTCTGTTTCCTAGTTGCTAATGAAGAGAGTTTCAAATATTTGCACATTTTATTTACTTTGCTTACATTTGCATTGAGGCCCAAGATATACGCCTACACGCTAAGTGCTAAGTGAATGGAGGCAGCAGTTTATTACCATGAGTATCTTTGCGCGCTCGTCAGTCGTTTTTGTGGAGACAGCTGAATCGACACTCAGAATACCAACTGTACGTTAAGGATGCATACAAATGAAGGTTTGTTCAAACCACAATAAATAAGCAAAGTAACGAAAGTAATGAGAGAAAATATTGCATTAAAATAACTAGTTTCAACATTAAAGGATCAAGGGAATACGAATTTGTACGCTGCACCATTAATTGCTGATGATTTCTGTGAAGCCAATTGCCAGAGAGTTGCAAGCGGGTATAGGAGGTGCCATTCCCGGCCATTGTTAACAAAATGTACAAGTTACGCATGAAACTTCTCTTTGATTGCCTCAGACGTAGTGTTTACACAGGGGCTGGTGGCATAAGAGTTGGTGCATGCGCCTTCTCCCGCTAGGGTCGGGAATTGATCCCCGCCAATTCACGTGGAATTTATGGCGCTACCTCGGCAGGTTTTCCGTCTCTCCTGACTCTCGTTTCAGTTTCCCTCCTATTATTCACCTCATCATCATAATCGCTATCGCCGACTCCTTAGATCATCACTCATGGGAGTTTCTTGACCTAAGGCCCCTAATCCCAAATAAATAAATAAATAAATTCAGATGCACACATGTCTCTTTCCCTTCCGTCCCACTCCCAATACTAGAAGGTAGTCACAAGTATATAATTTGCACAACAGATCAAACGTCGCTTCTTATGTATGTAAATATGTTTTTTCTTGCGTAAGCCTCACAGTATGTTTTTGTAGGGTTCTCATTTTCTCATGCACATACATGTTGCACCGGAATTTGCTCTTCAAACACTTCCAAATTACGAGAAGACTTACCCTCCGGTATGCCTCCCTCTACCGACCCGGACGCCGCTGTCCATCAACGTCGTCGCCGCCCGCAAGCGGAAGAGCGTGGGCGAGAAAATCACGGTCACTTCCTCTTAGATCGAAAGTAACAGTAAAACATGGCACGGTTATATAGCAGCATTAGACGGAAATTGAATTGAGGTGAAATTCACTTTTTGAATTACTGATTGAATTTCCCGGGTCTATCAACTGCCGCCATTAATCCCGTTAGTGTAGCACATGTTATATTCTCGGAGGTGGCGCTGTTCGTCCCCAGGTGGATGAGAGCCAGTGCCGACCTAGGGATCAGTTTGCAGAGATTTGCCATCACGGTATCTGCCCTAGAGGAGGAGCATCGCTTCAACCACGCAAAGCTCTATACTCCGATGTGAACATAGTGGTACTTCAAGGTCACGAGCTGGACAGACGCGGAGACACTGTCATCCAATCGGGAGCTCCAATATGAAAAATTTAAGTTATAATCAGGCTCCCGATTGGAAGACAATGTCCCCCTCTCCTTTCAGCTGGACACTACAATTCTCCTCCAGATAGCCGCTGAACTCCCAGTAGCTATCTAGCTATCGTCGAAAATCCACCACAACGAGACTCGAACCCCAAAGCCTCCTTCTGCATAAAAATTTAAAAATAAATACAGTAATGAACAAAATTGTCTTTCTCGCACATAATTTTTACAAGACCGCCATGCCAAATACAAACATCACATACAAACATCATCAAATACAATCTCAGCAAACTCCCAATTTTCAAACGAGACAGACTTCCTCTCCATTCATTCGACACAATGTTACTTATCTGTACTGAGGAGCTTCTTGTTTCCTCTCCTCGTATGTTTTTATATACATATCACTAATGTCTAAATATTTTATTAGACGATTTATTAGTTATATTAAGACAATAAAATACTTGCACAGTTGTTAGATAAAGAGAGTATTGTAGACTGATCAATCACAAATAAAATAATTTTTAAAAAATAACGCTAAGCCCTTCCGGCTATAGACACCACAGAGACAACGGCAATGCTCCTTCTGAGCCACCCCAGCCAGAATATTTTTCTAAAATTACCAGTTTTCCTACTTATTAGGAAGAAGAACTGTTTTAATTAAAACCCTTCTGTTGAACCATTTGATCATATCAATACACACATGAAGAGCTCGCGGCGCCGCGCCGTCCACGCTCCTTCCCTTCCACCCAATACAATGTCGCGGCCACCTCCCTTCCTGCACTTCGCATTTCGCGGAAGTGCTGTCAGCGCGCGAGAGTCGCGCGGCGTCGGGGGCGGTCACGCGACGCCGTCACGCGCCCATGCGCGCGCGTGCGATCTGTGTGTGATGCACGGACGCGCCACCCCGCCCCGCCCCCGCCGCGCTCCGCCCGGCCCCGCCCCAACCCACTCGTTCCGCTCCGCCCCGCTCCTCAGTCCCGCCTCGCTCCGCCCCGCCCTGCACCGCTCCGACACTCTTCTCCCCCTCCGCCCCGCCCCGCCTCGCTTTGCCTCGTCCTGCACCGCCCAAAACCCTCTCCGCCCCGCCCCCTGGCCAGCCTTGCCCCGCTACCGCAGAGAGGAGCGCGGTGGCACGCCTTCAGTGGGTCTCCACAAGGGAGCACTGTCCCCCGCCCCCTTCCCATTTACTTAGGCGCTTCGCAAATACGATGCTTCTTTGGCTCCTCTGTTCGACCCTAAGTGTCATTTCATTCTATTAGCTTCCATTGTAAAGTTTGAGTTTTACACTTGCTTGCACATTTCTTCGCTTTTTTTAGAGCGTTGAGCGAAGACTGGCGAAACACAAGTGCGATTTTACTGAAGTTATGGAACCACGCAGCTGATTATTTTGGGCTCAATTACCAATTGATGACATGACCACGGCTGTTGTAGGAACGACAACAAACTTGAAAACTAGTTCAGGAGAACTTGAATAAAATATTAAATAAAGAAACGTGACTCATTGCTCCTGCACTTCATGTGTGCGTTTTAAATTTAAGGATAAAATTCTCATAATTTTGTTTCTTTACTATTCCACCTCGTATTTTTCATAAATCACAGAAAAAATATTTGCATGTCACATCACTAATGTGTGTTTATTTGTGGACGTTCAACAATGTTAATTTTTACTTCAGTTTGATGGAAACCCTTCAAAAAGGGTACAGTTTTGTGCGTTGTTTCTTATGCTAGTAACTAAACCAACAACTTAATTGTTTGCCCTCTTGAACCTTACTGTGAACTTAATTATTTATTTATCAGCCCTCTTGAACCTTGGCGGCACAGACGCAATAATTAACATAAAATCTTCATTAGACATCAACAAGAAACAGTACGTTCCAATGGCCACGCTCATCTTAGAATATCTGGACAGCCATCCATTTAGCTGTTGTCCTTTTCGTCGGAACGCTGAATCGTCGCCTTGTTCGCTTGCGCAAAAAGAATTCCCCCCAGCGCGCCGGCGCCTTTACAAAAGGCTCCGTCTCGTCGGCTGCGCCAACTCGCTGGCGCGCGACGCGTCGCGGCGGTGGCGCCGGGCGCTTGGCGCGGGGCGTGCCTCGGCCCACAGGGCGCGCGTTGTTTCCGAAGGCGGTGGTGCCCCGCCCCTCCACGCCACGCCCGTCACTGCTAAATGTTTACCGCCCAGAGACGTCTCCCCGAAATAACTGCCGCCCCGTTTTTAGCTCTTTCATCTTGTAAAAGGTTTGCCGCCGCCAACGCCAACGCAAGCACCCCGCCCCCGCCCCCGCCCCCGCAGCGACCGGGCGCGCGCCTCGCGACGTCACCCGCGGCAGCGCGCGGAAGCGGAAGGGAATGATGACGCACACCAGGTGGCCCCTGGGTTCAGGAAGTAGGCGATGACAACAACGTTCATACAATAATTGAGACAACGTTCGTCGAGATGGTAGTAGTAAAAGAGTCTGTGCTCTTATTGTTTTCCCTTAGATAGACAGGAACAGTAATGCAACATTGCAGACTGTCCTCCTAGCAACAGACGTGAAATAAATTTTCCGATATTACCATCTACAATAATGGGATTGTGACAATAAAACACGTCTTTATTAATATTTGATGACATGCGGACACACTGATTCGGACGCGGAGTTCACTGATATGAAACATGCTATATAGAAGTTTCCATGCAGATCTAATACAGAGAATATCAAAGTTAATTTCATGAACTGCATTTGAGAATATTCTCACGACAGTGATGTAGACAATCTAATATTGCGATTATCCGAGCCTCAGTTAACTGAGGCAATCATCAGAAAATTGTCATCATCAAACAATCATTTTAATATGCAATGAGAGGGGGAAGACAGAGGAGTATAATCGATTTAGCTGATGAAGTTGTAGCTAGTCGGAATGAGCAAGGGGCGATCACTGATTCATTTAATCACATAAATCACAATAATTACAGGGACTTTCTGGAATTCCATAATATTTAAATTTGCTTGTCAAACATTGTGTTGGTCGTTTGTCAGGACCGCTATCAGTTTTAGTTGTCCCAGTTGTGTGTCTGCAATCAACTGATTTAAAATTATGTTTTGCATTTCGTGTATATTTTAGTTTTTTAAATGAATTCCTTTGTATTATTGACTTTTTTGTTTAATAGACGGAAAATCTGTCATCGAAATCACAAAAATTACAAAAATACATGAAGTAACTCCAAAATTCATGAACAAAAGTGTATAAAAAGTACATCATAACTAAGATCATTCATACGTCATGAAAATGCTCCTCAGGTTTGACAAAAACTTAGCATTGTTTTCTTGATTTAACTAATGACTCATGATGTAACTAATGACTCAGTGCATTAGCCGAGAATTTTTTATCCGATATAGCTTCGGTACCTATATATGGCCTCGGATAACAGCGAGATCACCGCAGCCCCAGCGCAGACGTGGGGTTGGCGCCGCGTCGGCGGAACGAGACGGCGATTGATGCTGCGCTTGTTACCGGATTCCGGCGCAGCGACCGCCATCGGCCGCGCGCCAGCTGCCGCCACGCAGACGCACGCGCCCTCTCGGCCCCCGCGCCCCGCGGCCGGGGGCGACGGGAGGGCCTCCGGTCCGTCGCTCGACAACTTCGACACGCTGGGTGCGCCTAGGTAGACGAGGATTTTGACTGATTCATTAGTGATTTCAGGGTGCGTCGTCTGCTAAGGTCATTCATACCGTATATGTAGTGCATGTTTTTCCTCGGGTTGTACCGCCCCAGCCGGGGCAAGCACTAAGCTCTCGACCGGTCTCCCAACATGTGTGGTAGTGCGGTGCACGGAAGTGTAAGTGTGTGTACAAAGCGTGAGGATAGGACAAGCAAGAGGAAGAAAAGGTCGCGCGCTATCCGTGGCCCCTTTGTTAGGGTACTGCTCCGTCATTCGTCTGGTAGTAACAGGAGAAACCACGGAAAGGTACCAATCAAAACCGCCGGCCGCTAGAATTCTCCTCCAGACAGCGACTGAACTCGACCCAATTAACTATCTAGAATCGAAAATCCTGCTGAAAAAGAAAGTCGGTTTTGTCGTACCTAATCGTCTGCTTTCGACGAGCGTTGTAAGCTAAAAAATTGCAGTATCCATCACAGATGATTTCGACCCAACTGTCGCGAATCAATTCTTACGTGAATGAGGGTGTGAAACAAGATTTCGAAGTCACGTTCATGGAGGGCAACTAAGCTTTGCTGAGGGAAAGACGGCTACGTGGTGAGGTCGATTCGGGACCTACGGGACAGCGCATTTTTGCCGCGTGCCGCGTGTCAAATTCTTGGAATCCAGGGAAATGGATGTCCAAAAATGCCTGGCAAAGCGGTCCGTGTGGGCCGTGTGCAAAACCCAGTGACGTTTCAGGTCACGTGGGTGGGGGCTATATAAGAACAAGCGCAGAGCGCGGGGGTGGGGTTTGTTGAGCTGAGAGGGAACCCTCGTGCGAACGCACAAAAACTTGCGCCCAGGGCGGTGCGGAGCCGAGCTAGGCTCGTGCGGCAAACCATGTGTTGGGACGCCGTTGTGGACTATATCCACGGGTGACAAGAGGTCGCCGGAGCTGTCTGCTGTGTGCGGGAGGCTCGCTGAGGAGTGGCGCGGGCCACGAGTCAGTTATTCATTTTTAAGGATCGCTCCTGCGATCAGGAAAGTAAAGATCTACCAGAGCTGTAACTTAAAGTAGTACTGTACATATTGTGAATAAACCTGTACATATTTATCATTGAAGCTCGTGTCTGTGATTATTGTGTATTCCCACGACGTCACACTACGAAGAGGCATGTTTATCAGCTTTGAATTATAATAATCCACGTCTTTTGGGTCGATTTCTCTGTTTTGCAACTCGCCACCAGAGGATCTCTTCAGTGAACAGTCAGGGACGGAGTAGTTTTTTAACAAACAGATAAAGCAAATGAATAAAAAGTTGACCATGTTAAAGTAGTTACGTTAGCTGTTTGTAAAAAAAATACCAATGAGATTTAATACAAAACGAGAATAAGTTCAGCAAACGCAACACACAACACGCCGTTGAGCTAAAGGGGGCTGGATATGCGCAATCAGCCCCGCAGAGAATCATCACGCGCTGCCAACGAGCGGCTTCATTTTCTTGCCGCTCGTCCCAGACCGCAGTCGCAATTTCTCTGCGTCGCGCCGCTCGCTCGCCCGACCGGCCAGCCCGCAGGGACAAAACGCGCGAACGCGGCGGCGGCGATGGAAACGATGCAGAGGGAGAGATGGAGGTGATATTGATGGTGATTATGGTGACGGTGTTTTTGGTAGATGTGATTATGGCGAGTAATTTTGATGATGGTGATTGCGGGGCATGTGGTGGCGGTGATAAAAGGTGACGGAAATTACGATGGTGGTGATTATGAGGACTCATTAAATTGGTGATTATGGTGACGATGGTTAAGATGATGGTGACTATGGTGACCGTGATTCTCGTAGTGGTGACTGTGCTGACTGATAATGGTGGTGATTATGGTGACGGTCGTGAAATTGGTGGTGATTACACTGACGGTGATTAATATCATGGTGACTATAGTGACCGTGATTTTGGTGGTGGTGATTGTACTGCTTGATTATGTTGGTGGTGATTGTGGTGGCTGAGTTTACGATTGCGATTATAATGACGGTGATTAAATGGGTGGTAATTATAGTGGCAGGGGATTACAACGAAGGCGATTTTGATGTCAACGCTGCTGCTCCGGCCGCGGCGGTGGAATCCACGCCGAAGTGAAAGTGGCGATGGAAGCGAAGTGGGGGGCGGCGGCGGGGGCGGGGCGAGGGGCGCAAAAACGCGCGAAGGCGTGCGCGCGAGGGCGCCGTGGCGAGGCGCAGGCTGGCGGCCGATGCGAGTTAAATTGCACGTGAAACGACGCGCGATTACGCGCCGCCGCCGGCCGCCGCCGATGGACGTGTGACGTCACGCATGTAATGAGGGCGTCGCCGCAGTGGGGGATGAGGGACGAGGCTGACGACAGCCTGCGTGCACGACGCTCTATGAATATCTCTTCGGTTAAATAGGATTGTCCTTTGTTCTTGGAGTGAAAAGAGTACACATTTCAATTCATAAGAAATTCTTGCGTTCGTCAATTTGCAATTTTAACTCGATTGTGTTATATAGAAGTTCCTATGTGTTTTACACTTTAGAATTCCGCTTTAAAGAGGAAAAGTGGAAGTAATAAAAAAATGAAGTATTAAATGTAGTTTTGGATAGTAAGAGTACAAAAACAAATAATAATTGTTTAAATATTGCACTATCTATTATTTTGGAAAGTCTTCGAAATTGACGTCCGATTGCAATTCCGTGTCTCCGGATATACGAGTGAGCAATACCACAAATATTTTCGATTGGGCGAGTATTTATTCGTTCCGGGTGCATCAATTTGGTCATTAGTCCTGTAATGTAGTGCATGTTATGTCCCTGGAGGTGATGGCGTTCCCCAGCTGAAAAGAGATTTCCGATGTCAATCTACAGATCTGCTGGCGGGTTTTCCTTCAGCAGGGCATCGCCAAGCCAGGACAACGTTCCCGACTGGTCTCGTGTCATGTGTAGTAGTGTACTTCATGTAAGTGCCAGAGTTTAAGGAGTGACAAGGGGACAAGAACGAGGAAGGGAAGATCGCACGCTGCGTCATTTATTTGGGTATTGCTCCAGCATTCGCCTGGCATTGATCACATAAACTAAGGAAAACTGTGGGTCAGAGTAGACGGCCGATAGAATTCTCCTCCAAGTAGGAGTGGAATTCGACTCACTATAAGCTCTGTAGCTAGCGTCGAAAATTCACAACCGTCGTGACTGGAATCCTAAAATTTATCAGTCAACAATGCTACAGAGGTAACGATGATGTCAATCAGCTATCGCATCCTATTTTTCGCCTGCATTAGTAGGCACTTCCCTTTCAACCCCGAGAGCGCCGCTTGAGCGCGTTGCTCGCATGTGGTCCGGGCTCGTGGAAGACGGACGTCCCCAGGGCGATAAGAGGCAAAAGATCGTGCAAAGAGTGTCTCCTGTCGTGACATGTGACAGGCGATGGGTTCTTGAGGTTGGGTGATTGATGCTGTGGGTGAGGGGTGAGTGATGGATGTATGATGAGAAGCGACAAACTGCGTACAGAAATAAAGTGATATCGGGGATGTGGTTTGATAATTTGGGAACATAAACGGAACATGAATGCAACGTGTCACTATTGCAATAACTAAATGCTCTTGTACGTGATATTGAATTACAGATGAATGGTCCACACAGAAAGTTGAATAAAATGAAAAGAAGTTGAATTGAACCGCTACATGAATTCACTGCTGACAGTTGTTCCATCTCTTGCTATATCTAATCATATATAATATCAAAGTATTTTTGTAATCTGAGAACATCTAAGAATTTTTGTATCGGGCTGAACAGATCCAATATTACGAGACAAATACGTACAAGACGTATATCACGTACGAGACTTAATTTAGAGCTTCGGTCTATGTAACAAAACTGTCAACTTCAAAGCATATACAAAAACACACTAGTGGTCACCTCAGAAAAGATTAGTTTTTCCAACTTGACTCGAAGGTCTTCGACCCGAAGAAACTTTTTGAAATCATTTCGTGGGCTCAAGCCTCTCAGCGTCGAGTGGCATTAGTTAAGTCGTAATAAGCCACATTTGATATACCACAGACCTAGCCTCTTGACACTTCTGAGAAGTGCGCATGAAATCTAGTGCCTTGTGACAGAAGTCAGCAAAAAGGTAGAAGAAGCAGCGGTCAAAGAAGAGCTAAGAAATTGTAACCAGACCTTAAGTAAAGCTTCTTACTATTCATTCACACGCCGGTTTTTTCTGGGTTTGGAAGAATTCCATATTAAACTTTGTATTTTCTTCTCTTCTCTGAAACTCAAACTTGAAGATGTAAATCATCATTCTTTAACACAACCACTTCACAGTGACTTCACAACCATAAATTACAGCCTCCAAATCCACACAACAATCAGAGTTTTTATTTTTGTAACTGGGCCTACTTAAATTTTTAATATTTTGAAGTTTAAGGAGGAAAATTCGAATCTATCTTTCTCTATTTTGAGAAAACTAAAATCGCAAACAGTTGTAAGTAAACTACAAGGCATGATGCCCATTTATGTTGTAAGAAACAAAATTACATGTACTTCGATTTTTGAAGAAATAATCAAAAACATCCATAAATACAAAATAGCGAAAAGAAATTGTAAGCAACAACGCATTACTTTGCACATCTTATACTGAAACAAAAATTAAATCTGAAAGAACAGACAACATAAGAGAGAGAGAGAGCATGCAAAATTCTAACAGAAATTAGCAGGCAATAATAAACCTTAATTAAGAGATGTTATTATAGTATTATCAAATTATGTCATAAAGTAAACCCACTATTTGTCACGGCGCAGCCTGTACTTCGGAGCTACGGGCCCATTTTGCAGTGGCAAAAACAACCGTGCTTAAACGCCCAGCAATCATAAACCGTCTCATTAAATGTGGTGTCCACGCCACAGAAGGACACGCTCGTTCCTACACATCAAGTAACAAGAACGCATCACAAATAAACACAGGGCCAAATGTCATATACCAACAGCTTCTTGAAAGGAAGAAAAAACACAGCAAGCAACACCAATTTCTGAATAATGAAATTTTCGAAGATGCAACTGAAAATTAGATATAAGAGACCTCGTATATGTACATCAGACATTTGCCCGTTTACGTACTACATCACAAACTTCGTACGATTCGGTTTCCACACGACACTCCCCCTAAAGATGACGTCGTGCTCTTCGTGATACAAGAAAAATGCTGAATCTGGGAAGTTATTAATACAGTAAGCTCCCGTAAGGTTCTCTCAGCATTTAGAACATTGACACCGGGGACCTTAATACATGTTGAATCTCCCTTAGAATTGGAGGGGGGGAAGAGGAGGAGGAGAAGGAAGTGGCTTGATGGCTACCGCGTACGTCATCTACTGCAGGGGTCTGAGTTAGATTCTCGGCCAACGTATGTGAACTTTGTGGAAGATAAAGCGACCTCCCGGCAGGTTTTCTCGGGGTTCTCTCGTTTCTCTTGCCTCTCATTCCACCATTTGTCCATCATCATTCACCTCATCATGATTATCACTAGCATCTTAACATTACATAACCAGTCTGAGTCTCAAAAATTTTAGTAGTTGAGAGCCCCTAAACACAAATAAATAAAATCGACAACGGGGATGAAACCGGTCCTAATGTATACGAGAATGGTCAATGTTACATTTCTATCTGTTAATATCTTATAAAACATACTACAAGATCTTTGAGGGTGATTACGAACAAACGTACACTGTGTGAAGGTTAACGTCTGTTATTTCATTTAAAAAAAGGTAGTTTACATTGACCACAATAACAACCATTTCATAAACTTGGATTAGGAAAGCTGCTGAAAAAAAGGTGTCAAGCAATACGTCAGTGTATAGAGTTATTTAATCGAATTGTTAAATAAAACCAGAGTAACATAATTTAATCATCCATTTAAATTACCATTAATACGCATTTACATTTTTTCTGAATCAAAAAAGACCTTTCTACATTCTTCATTAAAAACAGGAAAGCGAATAAAATTCGAAACGGGCATCCCGTGTATCGCAAAATATGACAATCCCATTGTGCCATTTTCGAGTAAGGAATCTTCTCCGAAGAAACTGCCCTAAAGCATAGCTTAAGACGGCAGAGGAGCGGACCTTGTGGAGCGCCCCGACCCGACGCAGCCCGGCTGGAAGCACCAGCGCAGGGAACGTACCACGCCCCATGTGCTACCATGTGCCCGCCACGTGGTGCTCCCCTGGCCGGGAGCCGCCATGCGCGACACTTTTTCAGCTCCCCCTCCCCCGACCCAGCTTCCTGCGTGTTCGCCCGCACGCCAACCTCGTTAGCGTCACCACGTGATTATTCACATGGCTATCAGATGCTCTGTCGTGTCTCCTCGCGCAACAATGCCCCACGCCCCGTCGCGCCGGCGATTTACGACGAAACACGAATATTCAAAACACAGGAATGCTTCACTTAAATTGCGCCACTTACGTTACATGATACTCCTGAAACCTTAGGAAATAATTTAGTAGCTGCTCAGCATGTGGGCAATGGATGTTTCTTCTCAGCATCGAACCGTTCGCATACAACGTCATTCATAAGATGAGCTTACATGCACGCAAAAAAGGGTGTGCTTGAACTTATGCTTAGTATGTTGACAGTATATTAAATATACTGCAGTTAACGTTAGACAAAGCAAAATAAATGGATCAAAACAAATAAATACGGTGTAAGCAAAATATGACAGTTATGCACTTCATAAAAGAGCGAGTAAGTTAATTATCCCACGTAAACTACAATAAAAAAATCTTCAAGCAGAGGTAGTCAAGAAAGTCTATTTTGGCGTACCATGTTAACATAACGTTATTAGAAGATTTAATTTTAAACATGAAAATACGAAATGCTTACTAGTTTTATCAGCAGTTTGGAAATAAATTTTCTAGAAAAAGTGTTAGCGGCGCCAATAGTTTGAATTGTACCTTTTCTTTGTAATTGCTTTCTACACCATACTCAAAAGCTTTACTCTCATGTAACTGCAAAATGTAACTAACAATAACTAAATTTTACAGGAGAGTTACAAAACTGGGAGAGCTTTTAGTGTTTCACATTAGACTTTGGAATGAAAGTTACTTTATGCCGTTATTTCATACTCTACCAATACAAATAATCTCATTTGATATTTTAAAATTGTTTTTATATAAAGTGGCAAATTATGTGGGTTACGATATTTTGCAGTTTGCTGAACGATTACAAAATTTTGATCTTCATTTGTCACAAAAACGAATATATGCTAGGTTAACCTAAATGAAGATAATAGCTGACAGTAGTAAAAAAATGCGGATAGACTAGATCAGCAAACAAGGGAGCCAAACGGTATTACAGTACTCTCGGAAGTCCTGCAGATTGAGTAGCTTCAGCTACAATTTTTGGAATTTCGGCAGTTTTTTAGCTTTAGAAGTTTTACAGCGTTGAATTAAATTCTCCGTATGTATATTTCAATTGGAAACTACTAAAATTACGGTAGAAAAATGTTGCAGATGAAAGCTTCTAATATTTTTCAGAAAATACACTAGATCCTAAAAACTTATACATGCATTGATATAAATACTACATGTTCTGCAAATAAAAAAAATCTTAGAAAAATTGTACATATAGAAAGAAATTTAAGGGA
This sequence comes from Teleogryllus occipitalis, assembly GCA_011170035.1. NCBI lineage: Eukaryota > Metazoa > Arthropoda > Insecta > Orthoptera > Gryllidae > Teleogryllus > Teleogryllus occipitalis. The sequence goes on along the minus strand of BLKR01001869.1, from coordinate 103,957 downwards.
TATTTTTATAACCGAAAGGAGATGAACATATATATAAAATACATGCTCTTCTAACATATTCCATTTCAACCTCAAAGTATTCTCCCTCACAGACATTATTAATTTTTTCCATCTTATTTTTGACAAATTACGAATTTTATTTGAATGTGTTTTGGCTTTTATTGCAATGTGAAATACCTCATGCCATTTCTCCTGTTAGGAACTTTCTTAATTACAAATAAATTAATTTTGACTCATTAGATATTGAAACCAATGATTTCGTTGTCTCAGACGCGGGTCAATTGCAAAATATTTAATACTTATCATTCAGTTAATAATTTACGTGAAGATTAATCTACAGATAAAATAATTAGAGACGTTTTCTTTGCCAATAATATTGTTGGCAAAGACAACGCCTCTAGTAATTTCAATTGGAATGCCAACGACATATCAACAATATACCAATATTAATCTACAGAACTAAAAAATATTCAAATGAATTTAAAAGTATAGCACATAGATATATTCGAGTACATTAAAAAAGTGTGCAAAGCATTACACAGATTACTGAATAAGTGTACACGAAGACACGCATTTCCCAAATTGCACATTATTGAGAGGACGTGAACTATCTCATCAGTTTCATAAATGAAGCTGAAAGCTTCTTTCTCTTAGTTGAAAAAGGGAAGTGACATTAAAACTATTTACTGATATTTTTAGTGAGGTGAAGAAATGTGTTAAGAAAATAGTACATTTTTACTAGCAAAAAATTCATGTAGATCACGAGTCAGCCGATGAAGTACACCTTGTCTTTAGCTGGGAAATCAAAGGATCGGCTCAGGATCAAGCTGTTCTGGAAAATGTGAAGTTTTGAAGACGTGTTCACTTTTCTTGTGCACCGACGATATAAGAACTTTGATTATACCTAGAAAGCCACACTAAACCTTCGTCGGCCTTCTTTTTGAAGCTGGCGCTGTTTATTTAATTTGACTTGTGTGAGCGAGCGGGTGAAGAACAATAAGCACAGGTCGTGTGGGCGTGACTTCTGAGGAACATCGCGACGCGAGGGTCCCGGCAACCAGCTCTTCTCAACACTCACGATTCAACACTCGGAGCAACTCTCCTCTCTCTTTCTCTCTACACTGTCTAGCCTCCTCCCCTCCCTACTCTCTCTCTCTCTCTCTCTCTCTCTCTCTCTCTCTCTCTCTCTCTTTCTCCCCCAATTGCTGAATTACATTTGTCTAGCAGAAAACTCACCAAAAACTTGTTCGATCGCCAAAAGTGGAAAGGCGTTAGGACACTCACCTGTAAAAGAAATTAAACACATTAAAACGATGTGGACTGTGAGTTAAATCGCATTTTTGTAGCAGTAAAACCTTTCTTCCTCGAACCGTTAAAGAACACGATCTACAGAAAAATACTGGGTAATAAATATTCATGATTGACGCCTATTCATCACTATTGTATTCATTGGCGATGAAGACGTGAATTAGGTAAAAAGAATTTACACCTATTTCCCCAACAATACGATGAGCATTGAACGTTCCCAAACACCACATATGACACGTGCTCATTATGCAGAAGGTCGAGAATAAGCAATTGCTTTTAGACTCCCATAAATCCTACCAAAGTCTCGGCTCTTCTTGAGGTGCTGCGTTCCAGGCAATGTTGTAAACATTTCGAACGCTGGGCTATGTTCCTCACCGACAGACCAGACATTATGATAACGGACGTAAAGCCTTCGGGTCCATTTAAGTATGATTCCTTCCTAACGCGAGACAGTTCTGGGTGTGTTGACGGAAACATTCTTACGCGCCACTCACATGGAATCTTACCGCCAACAATATGTGAATACAAAAGTTTGCAACCAGGTTATTTAATTGGATCATACGCATTGATTTTCTTTGACATTAACGTGAACAGTATTGCCAGATGCTAACACGTAAGCTTTCAAGCACCAAGTCTTAGTTCGTGTTCGTGAAGTCTTCAAGAAAAATTTCTAAACTCATCACAATTGTGTAAAATTAAGACATGTGCTCGTTTGTTTCTTAGCAACCTTACAAACCCCACGTGTTGCGGCGATATGCGAGAGTTTATATCGCGCGCCAATTCGGCAGCGCGGGACGCCGGCTACGGAAGGCAGCAGGGCCACGAACCGGCGCGAAGACCGCCCAATGAGGAGTGAGCGGCCGGCGAGCGAATCTGCAGGCCCGAGAGGCACTCAGTGGTGAAGTGCGATTCTGGAAGCGAAGTAGTGACTGTGACCCTAGTGCGAACTCTGCGACGTAATTGGTATTCTCTCTCCGGCAATTTGTGGACGACAGTGCGTGACTTTTGGGACATCTACTGGATTTTGGAACACCACTGCTTTGTACTACGGACTACGCTTTTGGATATTGGTAAACTAGATCACGCCTGTAAAAGTTGAACAAATAAATTATTATTGTTGACTTGTGTGTTTTCACGTACATAACACCACGCTCTGAAGACACCGCATAATTAAGACGTTTTCCGAAGAAGAAGAAGAAAAGACAGAAGGAAAGAAAGAAAGAAAGAAAGAAAGAAAGAAAGAAAGAAAGAAAGAAAGAAAGAAAGAAAGAAAGTCAAATCACGGTAGATCACTGTAGTTCGGCAAGTTCCAAAATCTGCACACCAGCAGGGCGTACATCAGGAGGCGTTGCGAAGCTGCCTCCCACTGCTTCCCGCGACAGCAGTAGTTTCCCCTCAAGGAACACGACTGCGAGAGCTCTCATTCACTCCGTCCTTCGTGTAACAACTGATTGGCAGCAGCGTCGAGGGAGTCGATCTCTGTCAATGTCCACACAGAAGCGGATCCAGCCGATCACCTGGGGAGGGGCCATCGTAAATATTTGTTAAACAATAAACATATTTGTTATTACATTGTATATTGTTTATTTTCTGTTGATATGATTCTATACAATATTATTGTTTAAATAATTACATAATTCGAAAATATATTCCTAAATATTAATCAATTTAGCCAAATAAAAGAAGGTAAACGGGGGGGGGAGGCATGACCTCTATGGTCCCCCTCTGGATCCGCAAGCGTGTCCACACAACTGTCTTTTGACTGTGAGCCCAATGAGAAATGGTAATTCTTAGCAGCAATAACCGCTAAGCAGCATATATACGAATTTTGTAGCTTTCAACATCCGTGCAAAACGCAGGGACATGCTAAACTGGCTCCTTCTCTTTCTCAACGAAAGTCCGGCCAAAGTTAGGCCACTGATCGTCATCGGGGCCATTTTCTATGAGTAAAAACACCAGCGGACCGCACTAATTTATTAAAAGCAAAATAACACGATACTTAGTAACACAAATATGTCCATATTATATCACAATAACTGTAGGAAGTATTTAACATTGCAGGACCTACATGTGCATGTTTTATATTTGGTCTTCCACTTTGCAATGTTAATAACACAAAGAATAACATTTCCGAAATTCCATCCCAACATTTCCGAGATTTCTGAATCTATATCTTTGTCACTGACTTGCCAATCCTGGCTTTAATGTCGGAAGAAATTTGAAGGAAATTCTCCAGCAGCTTCGTAATTAAAATGAGTATTTATTTGCGGGCCGGCAAAAATTAAGCCATGGGATATTTATTTGCGGCTTGAAGACAATGTTGGTCCATTTCCTTGGTCCTAAAATTGCTATCATTACTACAGTACAGAAGCGCCGATATTTGTTTACGAGTCGCGCATCCGCGAGCGGTGAAGTCGCCCGGAAGACCCTCGTTGCAGTGGGAAGAAGCGCCGCGGATGCGTTGGGTGGTTGAATTGCCTCACGGAGCACAGCGTCGATTGCTGCCCAAATAAAGAAACGAAAGCCGTAAACCCCCCTCCAGAATTTACTATTCGTATAAACCACAGGGGAAGCAGACAGCTCGGCGCGGCTGTCAGCGCAAGCCGGTGTAAGCCCGTGGAAAGAGAAGGGAGGAGAGCACCACACAATTCAGGCATTACGTCCTAAACACGAAAATAATAAATTTTGATCATAATTAGTTGTTTAGAAACGATGCTACAAGCTCAGTGACTTGCTTTGCAAAATGGAATGTTATTAGTACTGATTGACTTAATTCTGGGTAGCAACGAATGGCAACATTTCTCTAATGCGATGTTATTTAATAGTATGATAAAAAGAGAAGAGAAATTGTGGTTGGTATATTTTAGTGGCTTTTGCAGTGAGGGCAACTACTGCTCCGCCCGGGAAGTAGCGAGACAGTTCCGCAACGCCTCGTGAGGTAAGCCTTATCCGCGTTCGTTTCACCGAATTTGAGTTACTTTGTAGAATTCATTACCGTTGAGGCTTTTGACAGCGATAGTCTTATTTACGCAGAGTTGCCAGGGTGTTTGTAGGGTTGGAACAAAGACATGAGCGTATGTCTTAATTCCTCTCGATTGTAACATGTTTGGGAAATTTTACTGAAGAGAAGCCAATAGTACGAATAGTTCAATTTGCAAGGCTTTCGCGGGACTACGCTCTTCGCAACTTGTGGACGCTATCTCAATTCGTTCGGTCGCCCCCGCATTCGTTCCGCCGTTGTATTTTCAATTCATTTTCTTCCATTTTGTAACTGTTATAATCTGGAGAAACGTATTAGCGATTTCTGTGTTCGTGTACAATGATTAATACTCAAACAATGTACAGCTAATCATTCATTATGTTCTTGCAGTACAATTTGAAAGTGTTCTGTCGTGTTCTAGCGAAGTTATATGACTGTTAGAGTTGAAGAAAGCAATTAATGTTGGCTGATTGGTCGATCTAATCTGAATTTTGAGAACAGATCAGTTCAGATTTTACTGACGCTGAGGTCAGCCACGTTTTACGGAAGGGTCGGAGGTGTTCTGAAACTGTAATTGTAACTTGCAAATTGTGCATTTTATATGTGGTTTACAGATTTAATACACTGTGAACATTAATTTTCTGTACAGTAAGTTAAGTTTTATACAAATAAATGTAAATATTATTCTGTGCTAGCTCAACGTTACCAGACACAAATTTTGTGAGTACTATGTTAGCTGGTTGAAGAAACAATTTTTGTTTCAGTAAAATGAGCTACCACTATCGCGGCCTTCGACACAACAAAACACGCTGTGGCTGAACTCTCTATCGCTGAACCAACAGCCGTTGGGAAAAACATAATCACAACAAAACAACTTCTTGCTTCGTCCACTTCGTTAGACGTGGCTTTGAGGCCACCTGCACGCTACTGGCTGCCATATTAGAGAGTTTTTTGCATTGCGCGAAACCACATAGCGTAAACTGCTAATAGTCAAACATATGATCCTTTGAAGTTTCTTTGCTGAGAGAGTTTTCCACAACGCTTTTTTTCTGACACAATGTATAATTATTTTGAACTTCAATGGCAGATCGTATTGCTATTGTTAATTTCTTAAGCGATCACATCCTCTTGGTTTGACCTTCCCATTTCTTTTCACAATTACTTTCCTAACCGAACAGTTAAGCGGTACCCACATACATTGCCTTTACGAGTTGTAAGGTAATACACATTTTCATTACGTAATGTTACAGTTCGCGCAGGCGTATTGGATCCCAACTTAGTGTTTGGTGAATACGTCACGGGTGGCCTGGTTGTGTTACACGAGACACATTGGATGGTTTTAAGTATTCCTGCATTTTTCTTATTCTTTTAAAGCAGGCGACATGTGCCTGAGTCCATTTTCATATCTTCAACATAAGAGTGCTCTCAGTCTACCCATTACATCCTATGTAGTCCAGAGTTCGCCGAATACTTCTGTCCGGCAGCCGCAGCACTAAAAGTGGGCTCCAGGTCAGCTATCGCTCTCTCGTCCACGACATTAACTCTCACCATTGTAGATTAGTGAACCAGTAAACGTCTCATCTGAACTGTCGTAAAAGAATTAATTTAGCTGCGAGATTTTGTTATCCAATTTCATCCTCTACAGAGAGAGGCATATATTGTCCCCATCTCTATTTTCCAACACCAATTCTGATAGTAAGAAAGTGGACACACTGCTTGGATCTTGTAAAAAACAAAATCGGGCAGTTGAATCAAAAGGTTGGCCACCCCTTGCACACACCGTCTAGATGTTGAGCAAAAACACTCCATTGAGTTTGCCATTTTCACAGGCCTTCAACGTTCGTTCCCTCAGCGCCATCCAGTTCCTGTGAAGATGAAGGCCACATCCCGATAGACCCGGCGTTTGAGGGCGGGACGCGAGGGCGGCAAATTCGCCTTAGGCGAGGTCAAGCACCCCGAGGCCGGGAACGGGAACCGAACCGGAACGGAAGGGAATGGATCCCGCGCCGATTCTGGGAACCTGCACAGATAGCGGTCGGCGATCGGCTCCGCGCAAAGGGTGCCGCCGTGGAAAAACACTTCCCGAACCGGATGGAGCGGACACGATTCCCGGGAACCGGTACGCGCCCGCCCGCTGGTCAGCCGCGAGCCGGAAATAAGAGCGACAAAGTGGCGGTGCCACGCGGCGACAGACGTCATTAAACGCCGCCTCCGCCACTGAGAAGAAAAACCCATTCTATGGGATGAAGTATGAGCCCTGAGATGTGGCGAGCTCCGCGTCAATTCTTATCCGTATTCAACTCTTCTATGGCGCTTGGCACAAATGAGGGCCCCCGCAACGACGCTGCCCTCTATACAGAAACTTAGCAGATTCTTCTCTAAGGATTGTTAACGCGGAATGGTTTTCGCTTTCTAATACGAATTACGAGTTTATTAGGAAGCCTTCTAAAGTTGACAGGTAGAAGTATATCGCCATTTCTTCATTTTGATTGAGAACTAAAAAGGAAGAAATGCGGAATCAATACTTCCTATGATTTACAGAAAACGAATGACACCATATACAGACGATATACAAGAAAAGTGGCATCTCGAAAATTGTCATTTTGCGGGAGAAGTGTTTATCCTAAGCAGATCAGTTATTTTGCGGCCAAAGACAACAAATTTTACTTTAAACACCGATTATCTCGAGAACTATCTTTTTGCATTTTTACTATACTAAAAATATGAATACTCGTTTACTTTTTTGTGATGTGTCGACATTTTCAGCATTGAATATGTAAAAATAAATAGCAAGTGTAAATGTGTTTTTCTGACACTCATTAAATTATCCTTTAATTGTACTGATAAAACGTAATACACACTGTTATCATTATTTGTGGAAATTTGGTGAATTCAGCTTCCCATTGAACATCGTTTTCGGAAAAAAGTGTAGGCTCTTCTGCTGCCTCCTGGCTGTGGATTCTGATATCCTGCGCCATGCCGGGGCACGCGCTACAGCTGCTCTGCGTCGAGGGGCAGATAAGACAGGACGAGCGAGGTCTGTCGTGAGAGGTCCCCGGCGCGTCGGCCCCGACATTTAGGGGAGAGGCGCACCTGTGTAACTCGAAGCAGGAACATCCTGTGGTTGCTGGCCTCATTCCTCTCCTCACACATTCAACGTAGCGATATTGCAGCGCTTGCATCTGGGCGGTGTCGCAGTAAATGAATTGCTGTCCGGGAAGCAATAATAAAGTCGACGATGTTTGGAAATTAAAATTTTTTATACGAAACTGATGGCACTAAACTTATGCAAAAGCAAGAGTGTACATGATTTTCCGTCGGTATAAGTAATGGACATCTTCTGCAGATGCATATTCGTAACTAAGATTGACACTAGATGTCCGTGAAAAATCCGTGTCAATCACGCGCTTATTACAATCTGAGAGCATGAGTCCGTTGATTCCGGAGAGCGCGCGCGCCGGCCGCGCGACCGCGGTGTGTGGTCTTGCGAGAGTGGGAGCGGGAGCGGGAGCGGGGGAGTGGGGAGAGAACCCAAAAAGCCGAAGAATAACCGCCGTGCGGTCGTGCGGACCGCTGGAAGGAGACGGGCGAAGTGGCAAAGGACGTGAATAAGCTGCTGGAAGTTCAAATGGCAGCGCCAGTGATGGTGGAGAAAATTATGTTGGTGATGGTGTTGGAAGTGGTGTGGTGGCGGTGCCGTTCATGGTATTGATATTGATGTTGATGTGGGAGATGGAGTTGATGTTAGTGGTGACGCACGTAGTGACAGTGGTAATAGGGTGATGATGGTTATGGCGAGGGCGTTAGTGTCAATGTTGGTACAACTCTGTTACTATAACTCTGAGGCATGTCATATGCGTGAAGTTTTAGTAGTGACGAAGGTAATATTAGAGTTTTATCGTGAAAGGTAGCATTAGAGCTGTTTATGTTATAATTGATTTTTGACGTGATACCGATGTTGGTAGCGTATGATGCTTGTTGATGGAAAAGTTTGTGTACTTGAGAGAGTGACGGTCGTGGCAATGGCAGCTGAGGTTATGGCGGTGGAGGGGCTGGGAGGAGGTGGTTTTGTGGCCAGTATGTTGTGGTGGCGAAGGTTGTGGCATTGGCGGCGCAACCGGTGCGGCGGGCGGGGTGGCGGCGGCCGAATAATTTGAGGCGATTCCGGCAACTGGGGCCTTCAGAGGCTGGCACTTTGTCAACGCTTTGCCCAATGGAGCAATATTCTCGAGAAAAAATGGACGCGTGATGGCGCAAAATACACGATCCTCCTGAGGAAAAAGCCCTGGACTCCGAACGCCGCCGCACGTAAGGAAATAATAGGTCGATTCGGCAAAAAGAGTTGGGTCTAGAAACCAAAATTTTTATCAGTTGTGGTTTTATACAGAGGGTACTGGAAAAGCTCTGCGGTTACTGGACCTACAAAATCCGAGGCGGAAGGGAAAATATAAAAATTAAATATGTTTATGATGAAAATGTACGTCACATTCTTCTATTATGTTCGTAAAAAAAGTTCCAGAGTCGGTAAGGAAGCAATAACGTTTTATTAAAATTTAAAAGCTGTGAAAGAGAGAAAACAAATTCGCAATAAGCTTGTAGAGTACTCAGTTCTTTGACACAATGAACCTATCATAAAACGCAGCAATAAAGACGGAAGAGGTAAAAATCAATAAAAAGATATCATTGACGGGTTGAAAGGTTCATCTAATCTAAGGAAACTGGAGATAAAATACTGAAATAAATAATCTCAAAGCGCAGAGTGAAACGTATCTAATTTCTTCTGGAAATCAGCGCATAAAACGGGGCCTAAGACGTAACATTGTCATCTTCCTCGTAAAGTAGAGCAGACACTAATTCAAATAAGTCCTTACAAATTTTATCTTAAACATATCTTAAATGCAACATGAATTATCTGCATCTTTGAAACATTGTACATAACTACATTGCGGGATAATTACGGAAAGATAGCGGGTTCGATAATAAACGTGCATCGCAGGAAATAAAAGTGGCTGAGCAGCTCTAAAACCTCGCTTTGCTAACCAGCCAAGGACTCAGCTCTGCGGTTTAGATCATTATTACTACAATTTAATATTATTTCGGTACTTAAGGTATAAAAGTATGCTCACTGCTGTAATTATACGAACAAACATACATTCATTTTCATTATAAACAAATGAATGTTAATAAAATTTTTATTATGTGAATATTTTAAAATGGGTTTCATATAAGGCGGAATGTACAATTATTTGCGTCTAACTGCACTGGATGTTTTGTATACAAACCAAAAAATGAGCTGATTTTCGAGGCATCATTAGATTGTTGCGTTGACGCCGTCATTTTCAAATTTGGAATGACACTGTTTTTTTTAAATCTCTTGTTTTCGACAAAAGGAGTCCTCTGAATGGTCTAGAGCCGTGGTCGCCAAACTTACGAAGCTTCTGAGCAACTTTCATCTAGTTATCGACATGAGCACCTGTCCGATATACACACGCAAAACACTACTGACAAACTTCAAGCACACACAATCACCTGTGATGCTGACATTGACAGTTGGCGCGGGAGTGTGCAAGCAGTTGGTTTCATGAGCCATCTATCTGAAATCTGAGGAGCAACTGTAGGTTAGACAACCTGAGTGGGACACTACGATCCATCGAAAATTTCCTCGCGAGTCATTAGTAGTTCGCGATCGACGGTTTGGCGATCTCTGGTCTACAGAATTTCAAAGAAATTTTATTTTCCGTGAATATTTCTACATTTGGAACGTCTTTGGACGTAATGAACCAGCGATTACTTTGCTGGATTTTATGAGGTACAATATAACTGTTGCTGACTGTAACAATTATTATTGTATGTGGATTGCAAAATAAAGAATATCTGAAATCCAGGAGTACTTGAGCAATATATTCTTTATCACTCCGCCATTAGCTTCCTGTTCAAAAGACGAGAATTAGAATGGGAAATGTCCTCGCCGGCGGCTTCACCACGACGGTCCCCAACGTCCCAAAGGGCAGCCTCTGTGCGACAAATCACACACCAGATAGGCGCCTGCTGCGGCGATTCACATGAGCAACGGAAAATGTGGGCATTACAGCCATTTTAGAACCAAGTACGCCACATGCTTAAGAGGCAATTCGAAAAAACGTTCACATAGTTCATCCTTTCTTAAAAATCCTGTAACAGTTTGTACCACACAACAATTCCCCCCCAAGATGAAGCATCTTGAACCCTTCATCTCCTTTCCTTTTTGGGTTAAACCTAACTTTATTAGGAACTGGTTTAAGGTTTACGATAATCTCGGAAGCAAAAAATTGAAATGTCTGGCTTGACTACATCACAGTTCATCATTAAATATCATCATAAAATTATCAACAGATCATTTGAATAATTACGATAAAATTACGTCTGAGATTCCATTTTCAACAATATATAACTTTGTTAAAATAAGTCAAATTTCATTAAAAACTCACACATTTTTTGACAAAAAAGTACACTTGTAATGAATTTTAACTTAAATTTAGAGTTGGAGGTTAATAATTCACCAATTACACAAAAAAATGCGATGACAACGTTCGTTTTTCAGCGATTTGCTGTCCCCCTCGTCTGACTTAGCTACTGTTGAGACAAGCAAGCCACATCCCTCTGAAAGTGAGAGTTTTTTCTCTAAATAACCCGAATTCCGAGCGCCGCCCGACCCTTTACTCTCCACCCGAGTAAACCGGCTGCGCACTTCCGATGCCGCGCCGCGGCCTGAGGCCGCGGGGCGGGGCGGAGCGGAGCGGAGCCAGGCGCACCTGCCAGGGGCTGTAATGAACACGTCGGCAGTCGGTGACAAGAGGCGCATAGCTGCGGTCGCCGCCACCGCCGCCGCCTGTCACGTCCCAAACCGGGCGGGCCGGTTTTTCGAAAAGCCCGCGCCTCGTTCCCTGCGCGTCGCCCAACGCGCCTTGCGGCCCAGAGGGCTCGCGCTCGCGCCCCGCCGAGAATGCGCAAACCACCGCCGCCGCTGACGTCTTGGCACGCAGAGCCCTGCGCCCCGCGCGCGGCGTTTTTGCGCGTTGAGTAGTTCGCGCCCGCGCCGCTCCACCCGCACCCGCCACCGGCCTGCAGCGGGCGAAACGACACTTTTGGGCATCAATTTTTTTTTCTTTATTTCTTCAATACATTATAATATTTTTGGTCTTTGATTTTTAAAGACAGAAAATTTTTCACATTAACGTTTATTACATAATACATAGAGAAATGTTTCGGAAATTATTTGTTTCCATCATAACGCATAAATGAAATAAATAAATAAATACATCATATGCCGTTTAAAGACCAAAAATATTATAATATTTTTGAGCATCACTCAAAGGAACACACGCTATGAAGCGCTCCGCGAGGTGCTTAGTCATCTTGAGGAATGCGAAATGATTGCCGATGTTTGCAACACATTCATTTTTTTAAACATTTTTAAAGTCGCTTTCTTTACAACTAGATCATGTAGAGACCAAATTGATTGCTTACACTGCAGTAACTGAAGGGGAAGACGACACGTAAGGACAACACAAGAACACACGAACATCCACGCCTGAGGCGTGATGCGAACCTGCGACCCTTCAAGCCGAGACAACTACGGCCATACAGCCTTAGCGACCTCAGCTATCCAGGCTGGCATATGTTTTTATAACAACAAAATCAAATAACAATATTTTATTAATTGTGACGGTGACTGCTGTGACTGAACATGTTTTGGTTATCTGTGTTTTGTCAGTTGACTCTCCATTATCTTGCTAAATAAATAATATTAGTAACAAACAAATCGTAGCCTCCGAAGTACAGCTGCTATACAACAGATCGTGCGGCAAACTCTAAAGCGAGTACTTACATGATTTTAATTTCATTTTACGCAAGTTTCTCTTCCAAACATTATGTCGCAACTTTTTGATGGAATTGAATCATATTTACTTCTTCTTCTTCTTCCACTTCTTCTTCAACAGGAAGACGAATTACACTTAAATAGCCATACAAGTTGGCATGACTCTGTCAACGAAAGATTTCTAATTAGTGGCATTAAAAATATCCGTAAATATAAAACCCACACTCAAGAATCTAGATGGTCTCCCTCTCTGAAACAAGCTATTCAAACTCTTGTAAATTAATTTTTTAAAGCCGAAATAAATCCACCGTGAGATTACAGTCATTGCTTTGGATCAATGAATATTCGTAAAAAGCGATATTCAAAAACGTTTATAGAAAGTGAGGTGACGAGCATAAGAGTCGCACAATGGAGTATGATTTCGGAGCGGTAATCGAGACGGATCGTCTCTGATGTATTTATTAGCTTCTTCGATTTGACATGCCAATGTATGTTTAGCCAGATAAGAACCCAGAACAACACATATACGCTTCTTCAAAGCTATGCAAACAGATCGAAACTGTGTAATTCCTTCATCGTACTTTACTTGGTGTAATAAATGCAAACATCTAATTCGATTACCACTTGCTAAATGTGCAGATAATGCAGATAATCTGAGACTTTATTACTTGCTTGCCGGCTGTAAAATACTAAACCACGAGATTCACATTTACTATACATTTAAAAATGCGGTAATACGCTTAAAGTAAGATACATTTGTCAAATAGTATTGTGCCAAAGAACTTACGTCAGGAAAAAAGCTGTTCGTCACACATAAGAAGCACAGTCCATTCTAGACAATAAAACCTTTCCCAAGGTCTACAGTTGACAATTACACGCATCGTGCGCAACGGAAATGCTCAATTACGTCAAGTAGAATTTACGCTTGTCATTCGCAGCTGCCGGAGTTTACCCTAACACGAAAAATATATTTCACCCGAGTTAAGTACGTGTAGACTTACCTGAGCAAAGAACATAAAACCGAAGTGTTTTGCGCCAAGTGATGATCGACGAAGGGAAGTACTCTGGGAGCTAATTTACATCGCAGAGCAGTTTTTGGTGCTCTCAAGACAGCAACGTAGAGCGCTACAAAATCCAGGGCACCGCGCAGATAGACAGAGAGAGACAGACAGAGAAAGAGGCAGGCAGACAGACAGAAACAGAGAGAGATCGGGAATAGAGATAGTGATAGAGAGAGGAAATGGAGGAGGAGAGAGAAAATAGGGGGCTGGAGAAAACGAGGAGAGAAAGAAAGAAAGACAGGAGAGGGAGAGAGAAAGTAAGAGAGAGACAAAAAGAAATACAAAGGTACAGAGAGTGAAATCCTACCGACAGTGGTGGAGAGGTTTGAGAGTGAACGAAAGCCTGGGGATGCGACAAAGATGCTAAGATGTTCTACAGTTCATAACATCCATATCATTCGTTTTAAACATCGATTCTGTAAAAAACTCGATGTCTGAAAACTTCTATTGCTCAATTCAGTAAGTGCACTACGAATGAAAATAGTGACAATAAGTAATTTGTAAAATAATATTCGAAAAATTCAAGAAATTGGTAATCAAAAAAATTACGTTGAAGTTTGAATAATAGACGTTCAGTTCATCGTCTACTCTAACTGTTCTAATAGTTGTTTATCATTTCATGAGACTGCATTCGTATTGATAGAAAATTAGAAAAGCAAGATATAATCTTTGACGATGAGCAACTGGTTTGGTCAATACATCGATCGTCCTACTGATCTGCCCCAAATCACACTGAGCCATTTGACATCATAGCTTAGCTTGAATCTACAATGGTCAACATTTCCATATGTCATATTCCAGTGACATAATTATTTCAGACGATGAAACAACGGAGAGTTGACGCAAATAAAACGAGGAGGTTAATTACAAAACCATTGATAAGTGTCATTTTATTTTTACAAAAGTTTCTATAACTGAAATTTTTGATTTATTTAAAAAAAAGCCTAACAAAAACATCTAAGTTAAAAAAAACGGCCAAGAAACTGCTAAAAATCATCGTTGTTTTCTTTAAGAGCGTGGATGTTTCTAACACAGAGACATCAACGTCGCTCCCCTAGCAGAAAGTTGGCGCGTGAAACGGTTCATCGTCAGCTGCTCGAGGCGCGAACGCGCGCTGAGCGCCTCAAAGGCGCTTTTCACACGCGGCTATTTTTACGCGCGCGGCCGTCTCATCCAATATGAGGCGCACGCGAGCGCGTCAGCCGCCGACGAAACGTAAAACGGACATTTTGGACGTTCACGGAATATGCTAGAGAAGCCAGAGTGTTTTGGTGTGGGAAACCATCTTCACAAAATTCAATTGAAGCAGTGTAGAATAGACGAAGGGTCATTTTCAAGCGGCAAGAGATTGGGATATTTTGGCTGCAGCAATTTTTCAGAACTCTTCTACAATGCCAGTAGTTTTAAGATAAGTAAGAAATAGATCAAGAAAGTTTAGAAACTTAGTCAGAACTAATCTAGTTAAATAGTATCGTGCAGTTCAGTGACGTGAGGGGGCGTTGAAACACGGGACGGACAGTGCAGCACAGTGAATTGCGGAAGAAAGTGTGCAATATCAAGTAATGTTTTACCCTTATTATTACTATATTTTAATTCATAATTTATTTTGTAAAACACTACCACTCGACTGCATTTAAAGATAGCTTATCTTACTTCCCAGGGCTACTAGTTAAGAAAGTTCAAAAGTGAAGTGATACACATACAGAGTATGTTATAGTGCATTAAAAAGTATACGACCGATAATGCTATATATTCAGAATACCCGACCATAGAAGGGAATTCAAACTTTTTTTTTTACATATTTTGGAGATTTTATCAGAATGTAATTAAATAAGTCCTTAGTATACAAACTGCATCACTATAACCTCACTTATATTTCAAATACACGCCAACTATGAGGAACACCCAAACAAAATAATGCCTTCTTGGAATAACTCTCGTGCAATTTTATAATACATAGCTCTTTTTTAAAAATGTATAATACCTGGCATTTAATTTTTTAACTACATTACATATCGAATGTATTATGGATTAGCTTCGATTTAAAATTCCTGTTTGCTTTGAAACAACCACAAGAAGTCGTCATACATGACTCGAAATATTTTTTATAGATACTAACGAAAGAAAAGAGTCAATTCGTTGTCACAGAAACCGCTGCCTTTCTATGGCGAGAATGGCTCATCAGTCATGCTTCGCGAAGTGTTTAAATTACGATTTGAATTACTTTTCAAATTACGACCCAAACTGATCGATTAAGGGCCAAAGGATTCAAAGCAAATACAATGACGTAACTTTAACAATCAATTAGAGAACGGTCGGATGGAGACCTCAAGGAACAGAATTGTTGTCGGAAATATTTGCAAGAGGAGTTCTGAGAAATATGGACTCCTGATCAGTGGCCTAATAAAACGTAACAATTTCGTTTTAGATCGAAACCAGCGAATTGTCTTCCATCCAACATCTGCAGATGTTGTTAAGGTTTACGTATCATCAATTTTGTCAAAATACCTCATTTACGATTAATATAATCAATGACGGTATGAAAATGGAATATGTTATGTATTTTTCCGAACATATAGTTTCTTTGTTATATAATTCAATAACTTTATTCTTGATTAGTTGGGTCTCTCCATTAATAACACAATCTATTGAGGATATTCAAATGCCAAATAGGAACATCTGATCTGGAAACATGTGGATAGCTGGAGTATTTGGTGACGAAGTAAACCACGGAAATGAGCAACCGAGGTGATATAACAAAATGATCTAGAAACTGGTTAGCGCCGCTATGCGACGAAACACACTGAAAGACATATTACATAGGGCGAGCAAGCTTCACATCCGCGGACGTGTGTGTTCATATGTGCGAATGTTATGTATTCTTTTTTGTGGAAAAAATAGTGATTTTATTTATTACTTACTTCTAAGAGTTTTTAATGACATTTTTGCTTACAGGCCTCTTGAATTTCATCATTCTGAGACCCAACAGTAATTCAACTTAAGAGATCCTTTTCAAAGTTACAGGTCGCGAACCGAAATACTGTTTCACTCCTTGTACTAAAATGAGTAAATGCAACAGTGAATAAATATATGTATTTAATCGATAAGGACCTTTATACTACGTCGTGCAGAGAGTTCAGAAAGTCGTAATTTTATCAAAAAAATATCTGTACATCTGTTGGCAGGTACTGACACACTACTTTAAATTCAGGAAACGTCACTAATTTAATTACAGAATTTTTAATAATTGACATATTATAACAACTGGCTTTAATTTGCATAAATGATACGACCATTTGATTTTACTTGTTTCCTCAGAAAGAGTACCATTCAGAAACTATATAAAATGCTCAAAGCAGAAACGAAACACGCAAAACGTCAAGAAAATTGCAGCTATTGATTTTTTCGACATCCACACTTCGACATCACATCAGCTTTAATTTTAGGAAAACATTAAACTAAAAATGCTGACGCTGGAAAATTCATTGACTCTAAAAAAATATAAGACACCGGGAGGGCGACAATAACTCCAGCGGCCGCTCCGCCATTACGATACCCCGCGTCTTCTGCCACCTGAGAAACACGCGCTTGCGCCTCCGCCACCGCATCGCTGCACGCAAACCTCCGCCCCCCTCCCCCTCCCCTTCCCCACCCACTCCTCCGACTCGTTGAAAGCGCGCCAACGAGGAAGGGGCCCCGTTTTTTCGCCCCGCGCCGAGCAGAGCCGCGCCGCGCCGCGCCACCTCGTTGCTCCGAGCCTTGTTATGGGTGAATCAGCATCTCCAAGGCCTCCGCGTCGCAGCGCACACCTTTTTGCGGCACTGGCCTCCCCGCCCGCCCCGCCCTCACGGGACCAGCCGCGCCGGCCCTCTCATTTCACGCGTTTACGCCGCGCCGCGCCGCGGCCGCCACCGCCTGGGCGGCCGGTGGCAGGAGGAGCAGGAGCAGGAGCAGGAGCGGCAGCTGGAGTCGCTGCGGGGCGGGCGGCACTTCAATGGCCGGGGGCGGGCACGGTGTCGGAAAAGCCGCGCTGAGGCAGGGAGAGAGCGAGGAGAGGCAGCTCATGGGATGAATGAAAATAAGGTTCAGAGACATGGAATGAAAATTAGAAGAATAGAAGCTGATAGACAAAATAATTTTTGAAGAATGGGAACAACAAATACGTAGAAGCTTGCGAATGGATGAAGCAAGGTAGAAGCATGCGAACGAGACCACGGAATGAAGATGAGAGGGAAGAATGAGCATGAATGACACCACGCGCATACGAAATAAGTACAAAACATGTGGAAGAGTAAGGTCTCAAAAGACATAAAAAATGGCGGATTGAAAAAACTACATACAGTTTGGGCGTACAGAATGTTCGATCTTTACTTTTATGATAATTCGGAGGGACGTTAGAAAGAAGATAATGCAATATGTTAGTCAAAATATTTCAAATATGTTTCATAGGGAGTAAAACCACTTTGTAGTTCAAAAACGCGAAATATCTCAAGCAATAGTTGAACAAAAACCAACCTCAACAAAAAGGGAAGTGAGAGAAGTGACAAAAGGTATGGCATGCAAGTAGGAATGCCACGCCCCATCCACGTAAGCAACTACGGGCGAATGGAAAGCAAGAAATCGGGTGGCACGTGATGGATGGAAGGCCGGGAGTGCAAAGCGGCACAGTGAAGCGTGGGACGGGAGGGGAGGGGAGGGCGTGGGCGGGGAGGTGGCTGAGCTGGAGCAGTGGGAGCGCCCAGCGCGCCTGCGAGCGCGTGCGCCAGCGCCGGGTGATGGAATCTCTATTTTCCGATGCCGCCAACGACGACCTTTCGCGCGCCGTAATTATCCAGTGAATAAGGCGCAAAGCGCAGGCTGAGAGCACACGGGAGGCGGGAGCAAGGGGGAGTCGGCGATTGTTGGGACAGCGTTGAGGCTGGAGCGGTGATGGCTGCGTCAGGGAACGGGAGGCGGGGATGGCTGGTCCGGCGGCGAGGATGGGACGGTAGGCGCGGATTGCGGCAGTGCTGACTGGGGTGGGGAACGAGGGCAAGGCGCTAGATGAGAGGTTGTAAAGGAACGGTGGAGGTGGGGAACGGCGGAAGAAGACTGAAGGGGCATAGTGGGTGGTATATGGAGGGTGGAGGGAGTGGTTGCGGTAGGCGGGATTGGCGGTGATGGTGAGGGGGGAGAGGAGAGATATGGAGGCGGGGCGGCGGCGATGGCGAAAATGAAAGCGGGGCACTGAGTGGAGGGAAGTCGCGGGACAGCAGAGGTTGATGGGGACGGGGAGGAGGCACCGGTCATCAGCCACGGCGGTGGGTGGATCAGCAGAGAGATGAGGGCATGGTGGGTGGGAGCAGAAGGTGGGATTTGGGGGCGGGGCAATGGCAAGCCGGGTAGGCGGCGATGGTGAGGGGTTGGTGAGGGGGAGCTGTGAGATGTAGGGGTGGGGCGGCGGCGATGGGGAAATTGGAAGCGGGGCGCAGGGTCGGCGAAGTCGCTGCACGTAAGGAGGGTTGTGGCGGCAGCGGCCAGGAGCAGCGGTGGCGGAGGGGGGGATCGGCAGAGAGAGAGAGAGGGGCATGGGGGCGAGGGTAGAGGGGATGCGGGGGCGGGAGCGGCAGCGGCGCGCCCTTGGGACGAGAGCACGAGCGGCCGGGCGCCGCGCCGATTGCACAGACGCGATAGGCTGTCAAAAGCCGCCCATTGGGGCCAGGTGGAGGGATAAAAGAAGAAAAGCTGAAGAATGCGTGGGACGATACAAGAGACTGGCCACTGACACCACTGTCAAAGCCACCGTGAATGTGGGCAGACTAATTTCGCGTCACGTTATTATTTGGTCTCCTTAGAAGTTGTCATTTTGTCAGAAATATCAATCTGAACATGAAGAAATTCAGTATATATAATTAAAGAATAACGGAACTTGAACATTTGTAACTTTGAAATTAGTTTAACTTAATAATTTAAATTAAATTAATTTCAAACTTACAATGTTTATGTTTATGTATAAGAGACCGCGTCACTAAGTATTGCAATGGCAAATGAGAAACTATTTGAAACGTATAAAAATTATAATGAACTAAAATGTATTTGATAAAGAATGATAATGAATGATAAAAGAAAGACTGTGGATTAATATTATGTTTTATAACATTAAAAAATTACATTTTGCCTAACGATAAAAAATAGCAATTTCATGGTAAACCATAGAAATATCTTATTCAAGATTGGCATGTTGTTAACCTGAATTTAAGACCGCTAGTAAACACATGAGCAGCAATTCAGACAAGTGACTGATTGTTAGTCTTAAGTAACTGCATGCGAGCATTTCTTTATTATATCTCACGCGGATAATAATGGGCAACTGAGAAGTCACTCTTAGAACTCAGACAACTCTTCACTATCCTTCATCCGAAGCAGCACAAAAACAAGCCGAGGAGAGGGCGGCGTGAATGATTTGATTTGCTGCTTAGTCACACCTGCCCCTTCCGCTCACAGCAGCCTCTCAGGCTGGAGGAGGAATAACAAAAGCAATCGGAATCGCGAACCGGAGAGCGCAGAAGGAGAGCCGCGGGACATCTTTTTTTTAATCCATGCTGGGTTTTACTAATTTTTAAGCACGAAACAAATCCTACACATTCAAGTATAAGAGTCAATAAAAATAAACTTACCCTAAATTCCATTAATACGCAGAATCTACAGCACTTACCTGAAAAAAGAAAACAATCTTAATTACAATGACCAACAGTTGAGAAAACAATAGTGAATTATTTTTGTAATCCATTACGATTTACTTTTACTTTTCCTCCCTGTACTATATAGTATAGGAAGGAAAAGTTTTGGAATCACATCAACAATGTGAACTCGAATTTTCTGTCGGAAAATCCGTGTTGAATATTCACTTGATCTGTAACTTTGCACACATGTCCGAATTAAGATATATTAGAGCTACCACAAAGATAGTAAAGATTGGTGCAGGTGGCGAGGATATAATGCAATATTATAATCCAAAATCGATATGTATGTATCTTGTATGTATGTATGTATGTATGTATGTTTGGACGAATGTAAATATGTGTCACGCATAACTTAGTTTAGGAGCTTTGTATGTACGTATGTATGTGTGTGTACAGATGTATATGTGTACTGTAGATACGGAGGGATGGTTGGATGGATGGATGTAAGGGTATGTGCCATGCATAACAATCAGATTAGAAGCTTTTTAGTTCAAACTTTAGAAACACGTTAGGAGTAAGATTTAGTTGTTCCCGGTCTACAATATTAAAGCTAAAGATTATTCTTCATTGCAATTTGTCGCTCAATTTTAGATCTTCAAATGAAGTCATGTACAATTTTTAAAAACTATCAGTACTTGAGTAATATGACGGAAGTCGTGACATTTTTCCGAAACTAAAAAATCATTTAAAGTGTTGGTATTATTATCTTTTCTCGCAGGAGAACATGGAAAGGCATTGCATGCAGTGTACTTTCCGAAAGAGTGGAGAGTTGTTACCATCAGCAAGTTGAGTATTCCTTACAATATTCAAATTGTGTATTTTATAACACTAAGTAAGTGGAGATGAAGTTTTGGTATGCCGCACATTCTCCCCGATTCATATTTACCTGACACATTTTGTCCTACATGTATATTTGCCATTATTGTACGATGTTGTAATGTGAAAGGCAAATAAATCTTGGGAATTGCGAATTGCAAGACAGACATGGAAAAAACTTTTCAAACGAGTGTGAGTGCGCGTGTGTGTATGTGATCGGAGATATAGTGAGGGGGAAAGGCAGGGTCAAGCAAGGTCAGTAGGGCGACGGTTAGAAGTCAGCCGCCTTTTCAGTGAGTGCGCTTTGCCGCAAACATCCACAACACGGGGTGCATAAATTGTCACGTAAACGAACAATAACTGGAACAAAACGACCCAAAAAACTCGTTGGAGAGAATGCACGTGTCGAGACGACGCTTCCGCACACTTGTCAGGGGAGGGAGAGTGGAAGGGCGAGAGGACAGGTGAAGGGGGCGATGCAAAATGGACGAAAACCTGCGATGCTTCTGTTTTCGTCTTTGAAATCAGAAACAATATCAAACACACTCATTACCCGCGTATCATAAACGTATTGTTTTTTCGCATTTTTTATGATATTACGACGCAGGTGTAAAGGTGGAAAATATTTCGGGGGAGTGAAAAGAGTGAAGGGGAGAGGGACAATTTGAGTTCGGCTCCAATACAAATATGTTTGATATATTAAAAAAAGAATGATAGGAGGAAAGGTTGGGGAAGGGAAAGGAGGAACGGGAGGGAGTAGAGAATGATTGGAGGGGTTTGGAAGAGGTGGGTGGGAAATAATGATAAGTCTTGGGGGGAAAGGAGAAAGGGGAGGAGAACGGAAAGAGGGGAAAGAGATGATGGGAACGGAGAGCAAGGATTGCCAAAGGGGACGTCAGCGCTCTCGTTAGCAGAGCGCTGTCGGCAGCCGCCTCGCAGGAAGGAAACAGCAACCGCCAGCACACAAAGGCAACGACCTCCCTTTCTAATTGCGCCTTCCTCCTCTCCCATCGCACAACAGCGGATGTACCTCTAATAAAGTTCCTTCGTGTGTACGTACAGTGAAGATGCTCCATATTAAAACGATTCAAATTTAAAAATAAGTAAGCAGCCACGTTAGAATTAGGAAAGTTCAAACTACTACGTGTAGTTTGTAAGAAATACTGAAAGCACACCGACATGCGACCTCTCCAATAAATGACTGCCTGTCCAGGTGGAAGTCAAAGGCGTCGATCATTTCGAAAATCGAAGGGCTTCCAACCGAAGACGTCAGGAATTCAGAAACACGAAGTAAATGATTATGAGATGTTCGGCTATTCACTTTTTGACGTTCTCAGCACCTTCCAGTCTAATTTCAGTTCAATTGTTGCCAGTCGATATTGATGCCATAACTCGATCTTTCGGTCATTAAACAAAATAAAAATCCTTCAAACATCCGCATTCATTAAATGTCAACCTAAAAGGGCAAAGAGCATGAAAGTTAGTGAATAAAACGACACTGCCCTTACTTGTTTATTTTGTTATTATTCATTTGAAAAACTCAGAGAGAAGTTACATCAACACAATTTTTTATAATAATCCCAAGTAAAATTGCATCAGTGCTGGGAAAGAGAACTTGGTCGTAGTTAATACTAATTGAGTGTTCTTTCCTTTGCGTTTCTATGCACTTCTACGACCAGAAGTAGGTTAATTAGATTCCATTTCACTTGTGTAGGCGAAGAAACTTTTGTTGACAATGCATTTCTCGTTTCCCAGCTAGATTTTTCAAGCACGACAATTTGTTTAATGAATTCCTTCTTTCTTAAATAGATTTCTAAACAGAACCCATTAAAAATTACACCAGTGTAGTTTTCTTTTTTAATTTCCAACTAAAACACAAAGTTCTATCGCAGCCCCGTTGTTCTTGATCGTACGAAAGGTTTCTTTCCTTCAATTGGGCCCTTGCCGATTCATGAGAAAACATGTTCCAGCGATTACGTTCCTGAGCACAAATAGGAAAAGATCGCTTTAATATCTCTAACAAACTCAACTACTCAAATCAACCAACGCAACGAATGTCTATTACATACTACTTTGATCGATCTAGAAGTATCTGGGAAAGGTAAACATTCATGATACAATTTTAGAAAAACAGCACTCTCTAGCAGTATTCTTGGACGAAAGCCAAGCATTTGACAGTTTGGCACGAAGGATTGATATTTAAATACAGGAATCAGGCCTACCTCTTTACCTAGTGAAAATAATACAAAGCTTCTTAAAAGAAAGTCTTTTCAGTAAGAATAAACTCAACCTACTCCACACAAAAAGGAATCACAGCAGGTGTACCACAAGGCAGCCCGTTATCAGCAACTTTATTCAACATATTTACAGCAGATTTCCCAACAGCCCAAAACACTACAATAGCGTTATTTGCTGATGATAGTGCAATACTAACCTCTAACAAATGTTTTAATACAGCTACAGAAAATCTACAAGAAGAACTAAACAAAGTATCACTATGGGCAGACAAATGGAAGATAAAATTAAACCCCAACAAATGTGTAGCCAAAATATTCACACTATGCCCAATAAACACTACTCCCAAACCTCTAAAGCTATTTAATAAAACACTTGACTGGTTACCAAAAAACAAACCAATTAAATATCTTGGAGTATGAATAGATACAAGACTTACATGGACTAATCATATAAATGAAAAACTTATACAAGCAAACAGAAGACTACATAAATTGTATCCATTAATCAACAGAAAATCCGCCCTCAAAACAGAATGTACTCTAGTGCTTTATAAAGCAATAGTTCTTCCCATTGTAATGTACGCATGTCCAATATGGTACAACACTGCTACTAACATAAAGAAAATACAAACCTTCCCAAATAAAATCCTACGGATAGCAGTAAATGCTCCCTGGTTTATTAGAAACACTCAACTACATTCAGAATTTTAAAAAAAACTATCCATCAAGTAATGCTTAAACGTTCACATTCCTTCTTCACAAATCTACATAAAATACCTACAAGTGACCATTACAACCTTGGGTCATCAGCAACAACATCCCGAATCCGAAATAGATTTCCATATGACAAATATCTAATCCAATTTGCTGACCCCCCATAAATCCTATGAATTAAAATAAACAATACAAGAAATAAAATTCAACTTTACTTAGAAACATACAATAATGAGGAACCTGTTGGGCTTCCCTTATTTCTATTTATAAAAGAATGAATGTATTTTATGAATGCTACCTTTTGTGTTAGTGCTGAATGAAGTTAATTTATTTGTTATTTATTTATTTTTGTAAGTTTTGATTTGAGATTTAAATGTAAACCATCCCTGTAAAGCAGTTATGTTGGTCTGGGGAAATAAATTTAAAAAAATGATACAATTTTTGCGTGACTACGCTAATTGGATAGCGATTTTTTGTGAGTTACACTTTAGTTAAAAAAATCATATCGGCGAAGAAAGTTCGGTAAATGTTTCACTACATAATTTATAGTAATTCTGACGCTTCAATTATAATCCTCAACACCTGAATAAACACACTATTTTACAACTACCGCGATTCAACGTAAAACCCAATCTCTTGCTAAGAACAAGTTCAAACGCACAAGCTGGAGTTTTGTGTGAGTGTGTGTGCGTGGGGGGGATGGTGATGGTGGTGGAAGAATTCCAAAACATGAAGCAGCAGCCATCCTCAAATTAGAAAAAAGCTCGTTGGCGCAGTAAGTGGTACCTTTCCGAACGCCAACGAGCGGCACTCGGGCACGTGTGCACGGGCCGCTCTCACGTGTCAGGCGCTCACCACTGTGATGGCGATGCGCAGACAAAAGACGCCCGCCTCGACGTGGGCGTCCTGGGAGGCGCGCGAAAGCAGCAACTTAAGCCGACTGGCGTTCCGGCCGTAATTTTGGGGAAGGTTCGTTCCGGTTCAGAGCGCCCGGGTTCCGCGCAGTCAGGCTCCCACGAGGGGCCTGGACGGGGGTGCACGCCCGTGCCCGCACGCGACGCACGCAGCCCGCTTAAACAAACACGGACAGATTCCGCTTAGCGCTTCAAGCGCAACACTCGAATTATTAAGTATTTTCATGAAGATTTTCACGTCCGGAATATTGTAGAGGTGGCCTTGTTTCTCGGAATGCAGTCCCAGTAATATTAAGTTTGGCTTTTCTCGTTTATATTCTCCCTTCCGTTATAAATAAAGCTGCCCCGTTTAAAAGCAGCTTCGGAGAAGGGTCTTTGTAGTTATTTTTGTTCATCCTCCCGTCATTTGAATGCGTGGTATAAGTTTCTTAAAAAGGTGACCCCTCATTTCCTGAAGAAAAAAAGAACCCCAACATTTCCCGGTTTTCCAGTGTTTTTTTTTGTTGTTTTTATTTTTCATTGATAAGATGAAAATATGAGGAGAGAAGTACCATTATTTTTTTTTTGAGGTATTCAAGCCATTTTATTGCCATTAAAGTTGTTTTGCCACGATTAGAACCGATGTTGCCAGTTTCGGAAGAAAATGCAGAAAGGAAATTCTTTTGTTTTTAAATGTAACGCTATGTGTCATGAATTTATTTTCATCGCCTTAGTCCTGAGTTATATACCTAAAATAGGGTTAATTTGCACCTCTTCCTCATGTATTGGAATGTTTTCTTTGATGGAGAATTACTAACATTTGTAAAAGTAAAAACTGCGAAACATCTACAAAACATTCGCTCAAGGTTTACTGAATCAACAGTCTTAATTTATAATTTATTTCACGATTTTCTGCTTCTTTCTGAAAACTCCAATGATGACTCGAAGTGCGAATAATAAATGGCGCTGCTGTATTTTAGAGCGAAGAAAACAGGATACTTCACATATGTCCAGGGAAAGTGAATGAAAATGGGGCAGAAAGTTACTTCCGTATTTTTATAAACAGGAAAGAAAAAGAGAGAAAGGGAGAAAGAAAGAGAGAGAGAAAGGGAGAAAGAAAGAGAGAAGGAAAGGGAGAAAGAAAGAGAGAGAAAGGGAGAAAGAAAGAGAGAGAGAAAGGGAGAAAGAAAGAGAGAGAAAGGGAGAAAGAAAGAAAGAGAGAGAGAAAGGGAGAAAGAAAGAGAGAGAGAGAAGGGGAGAAAGAAAGAGAGAGAGAAAGGGAGAAAGAAAGAGAGAGAGAGAGAGAGAAAGGGAGAAAGAAAGAGAGAGAGAAAGAGAGTGTAAGGGAGAAGAGAGAGTGTAAGGGAGAAGAGAGAGAGAGTGTAAGGGAGAAGAGAGAGTGTAAGGGAGAGAGAGAGAGTGTAAGGGGAAAGAGAGAGAGAGTGTAAGGGAGAAAGAGAGAGAGAGTGTAAGGGAGAAAGAGAGAGAGAGGTAAGGGAGAAAGAGAGAGAGAGTGTAAGGGAGAAAGAGAGAGAGAGTAAGGAGAAAGAGAGAGAGAGTGTAAGGGAGAAAGAGAGAGAGAGAGTGTAAGGAGAAAGAGAGAGAGTGTAAGGAGAAAGAGAGAGAGGAGAGGTAAGGGAGAAAGAGAGAGAGAGAGTGTAAGGGAGAAAGAGAGAGAGGTAAGGAGAAAGAGAGAGAGTGTAAGGAGAAAGAGAGAGAGTAAGGGAGAAAGAGAGAGAGTGTGTAAGTGGGAGGAAAGAGAGAGAGTGTAAGGGAGAGAGAGAGTGTAAGGGAGAGAGAGAGTGTAAGGGAGAAAGAGAGTGTAAGGGAGAAAGAGAGTGTAAGGGAGAAAGAGAGTGTAAGGGAGAAAGAGAGTAACGGAGAAAGAGAGAGAGAGCGTAAGGGAGAAAGAGAGAGAGTGTAAGGGAGAAAGAGAGAGAGTGTAAGGGAGGAAGAGAGAGAGCGTAAGGGAGAAAGAGAGAGAGCGTAAGGGAGAAAGAGAGAGAGCGTAAGGGAGAAAGAGAGAGAGCGTAAGGGAGAAAGAGAGAGAGAGTGTAAGGGAGAAAGAGAGAGAAAAGGGGAAAGAGAGAAAAGGGTAGAGAGAAAAGGATAGAGAGAGAAAAGGATAGAGAGAGAAAAGGATAGAGAGAGAAAAGGATAGAGAGAGGAGAAAGAGAAAAGGATAGAGAGAAAAGGAGAAAGAGAGAAAAAAGGAGAAAGATAGAAAGAGAAAGAAAGAGGGGTCTTAAGTAGGTACTTTTGAAAGGAAGAGGGATGGTGCATCTAAATGATAATAACATTCACTGTTTATGCTGGAACCGTAAAAGCATTTCAAATTAGCAATTAACGAGCATAAGGAAATGACGATATCAACGAGTACAATATCCGGCCATAACGAAAACTTACACAAAAAATTGCCCTAAACTACCCTTACGGTGGTGTGCTTATGCAAAGAGCGCGGCCAGACTAAACAAAGGCCGCAGTTATAGCGCGCAATACGCCGTGCATGCGTGTATCGCTTTAACGACGCCACGGACGCTCCGCAGACGTCTTCACTAGAGTAATGAGGGCGATAAGCGGCCACTGCATTGTGCTTCATGCCTCCCGGCCGCGAGTAACACGGGGAGCCGCCTCCAAGCACAATAAAAATTTTCCACGCGGTCGCTCATGGGACGCGGAGGCAGTTGTGGCTGGGGCGGAGACAGGGGAGCGGGGGCGGGGGCGGTGATGGCAGCGGCGATGGTGTTTGCGATGACTTTGGGGTTGTTGTCGTTGGCGATGGCGATGGCGATGGCGATGGCTCACTCGACATTAAGGTGGCGATGGCGATGGCGATGGCGTTGGCGTTGGCGTTGGCGTTGGCGTTGGCGTTGGCGTTGGCGTTGGCGTTGGCGTTGGCGTTGGCGTTGGCGTTGGCGTTGGCGTTGGCGTTGGCGTTGGCGTTGGCGTTGGCGTTGGCGTTGGCGTTGGCGTTGGCGTTGGCGTTGGCGTTGGCGTTGGCGTTGGCGTTGGCGTTGGCGTTGGCGTTGGCGTTGGCGTTGGCGTTGGCGTTGGCGTTGGCGTTGGCGTTGGCGTTGGCGTTGGCGTTGGCGTTGGCGTTGGCGTTGGCGTTGGCGTTGGCGTTGGCGGTGGCGGTGGCGGTGGCGGTGGCGGTGGCGGTGGCGGTGGCGGTGGCGGTGGCGGTGGCGGTGGCGATGGCGGTGGCGATGGCGATGGCGATGGCGATGGCGATGGCGATGGCGATGGCGATGGCGATGGCGATGGCGATGGCGATGGCGATGGCGATGGCGTTGGCGTTGGCGTTGGCGTTGGCGTTGGCGTTGGCGTTGGCGTTGGCGTTGGCGTTGGCGTTGGCGATGGCGATGACGATGGCGATGGCGTTGGCGATGGCGATGACGATGGCGATGGCGATGGCCATGGCCATGGCCATGGCCATGGCCATGGCCAAGGCGATGGCGTTGACGTAATGAGGGGGTGATGAGTAGGGAGTCGGAGATGGGGAGGGGGAGCGAGGGCGGCGTTGCCTATAACGCCCATTTCCCACATCCGCTTCCTCTGTCCTCAACAGAACGAGCCTACGGTGAGAAAATAAATGCTCGGTCTTATAAGGACAGAGCTGACGAAGAGCCAATGCATCCGAAGTAATAGCCTCGCCTGTTTTTAATTATTAGGGGGTTGAAAGTTCCATTCACAGACTATAAATGGTTCATTTCACGGTAATAATAATAGCCTCACCAGGTTTTAATTATTAGGGGTTGAAAGTCCCATTTACAGACTATAAATGGTTAATTTTTGGGTTAAGAAAGCTAAATTATCTAAAACAAATCTGACTATGGAAATATGCATTGCCCCTCGAATCATAGAACGGAATCTTATTTGAAAATATTATTTAACAGCACCTCGTGTAGGAAAAAATATAAATAATTAATGTACAGGATGTTAAGTTAAATCTTTTTGTTTTACGAATGCATTTTCACGACATTAAGGTGGATGGACAATTATTCTGGAGGACTTTGATTCAAGTGAGTAACTATTTATACTGTAATACTACACTCTGAAATGAAATGGGTTTTCGCCGCAAATAACAACTTTAGGACCTCCAACGGCCTCCGGTCTCTGACGTCAGCATCGGGGATTCTAATCGATATGCAAAACCCAGTTCAGCTAACTATTGCCTGCGCTCCCAACTAAACCTGCCTTCCTTTCCCGACGTATACTAGTCTCCTGTCCACAGCAATTATTTCCTCCATCTTCCCTACCTACTGTTGTGGGAGTTCTGGTGGGTAGCTTAAAAATACCAACAAATAAAAAAACATAAAAAACATGTACAAAAACCAATACATGCAGTTAGATACATTTGACACAAAAGAAACATGGTATGAAAAACACTACGAAAATTGACATTTTCTTGTTTAGGTCAATACAAAACAAATGATAAAGAAAATGTTTGTCGATATTACTATCCCGCAATTCGGAAGCACCAACGATTTCCCTCCTTTCTGTCAGCTTTGTGCTTACATTTACAAACACACACCCTACCCTAAAGTCAATGCTTGATTTAAGGCCTTTCCTTCAAAGCTGGCAGCGCCCACAGCTTGCAGCGCCCACAGCTTGCAGCGCCCACAGCTGCAAGACGTTTATCAGTTTTAACTCACTCAAGTAACTTATTCACCGAAACCGACATGGCACGCAAACTGATCGTGCTTTCAACTCCTTCTGTCGCCAGGCACACGACGCCAATCCTCCCACCTGTCTCTCCATCCCTCGGCACCTGCCCTCTCAGTCCGGCTGCCATTACCCTCCACAACCCTCACTCGGGACCCTGGCCCGGTCGCCTGTGCTATCGCGAACTGTGGATACGCCAGTATACCACAGTGCCCTTTGAAATGGGTTACTCGAGCCATACTTAGGATACTAACATATCTGAGGGTTTAATCTGTGTTCGGAAGCATTTCAAGACCTTGGTGACTAGCACTCGGCATGCAAAGACAAGGGACAAACATGTGCACAGGAGGATTTGAAATCGCGTCTTCATAGACTGGCTTTATTTCGGAATAGCATTGTCACAATCAGCCACAATCACAAAACGTCTTGAATTATTACATTGTCATTTCTGAATCAACAGATTATGGTGTAGGCTAGGATCAGAGTTGACTCAATGTTCCCCAATCCAAAAAATCTATCCGTTTATTTAAAAATCCACGTTAAAAATGCAAAAAAACAACAACAAAAAACAACAACGTCAAACAGTTTCAAATGTTTACCTATGTTTTAATTACTTCGATTATTAAAATAAAACTTGTAATTTTATGTATTGCATTATATGCATTACGATGTCCCTGCAGCGCCTTTGACCGGAATTCATAGGTTCGTGTCCCGATAGGGGCGGGTTTTCGACATTAGCAATATAGCTTAGGTCGAATCCAGACGCGGCCTGGAGGAAACATCTAGTGGTCGGTAGCTCTGTTCCATAGTGTTCCGTTGTTCTCCGATCACTATGAGGCGTATTCCGGAGAAGTACTCTAACGAATAGGCCACGGACCGCGTGCAATCTTCCCTTTCGGATCCTCGTTTTATTTTCTTCCCTCACACCCGCTCACTATTCTACCGCTAATGTCGGGAGACCAGTTGGGAGCTTAGAGCTTGACCCAGCTAAGGAGACGCACAGCTGGGGGAGATACCTGAACGTAGAAACTCTCAAAGCTGATGATCGTCACCGGATTTCACCTTGCAGCGGGAGGAATGCCGCATTCTCTCGGAATAAAACTTTCACTACACACACGGGAGTAATGGCATTGCAGTTGACTGAATACAGCAATACCCGAAAATAATCACACAATACAAAAGAAAACAGAATTAGAAAAACATCTATCTGGAAAATGCAAACTTCTTTTGCAACTTCGCTTCATGTTATGAATTTATTTACATACATTATCGCCCAAACGTAATGTCGTGACCGGCCGCACATGATTGAATGTGCCGCCACAGGAGCACGTCAGGGGGGCGTTACCGCCCCTGGCGGCAGCGGCCAGCAACAGGCGCGGGCCAGCGGTGCTCGGCTGAGTGCGGCCGCCACGCCTGAGCGAGCGGGGCAAGATTCGACCCCGCCCCTTTTACACAGCCAGTCGGCGGGCCTACGGCCCGGGGGGGGCTATAAAACCTCGACGCGGAGCTGAGGCAGCAGTCAGTGAGTGAGCGAGCGAGCAGCGGTGGAAGTGCGTCGAGACAGTGGTTAAGTGGTGATTACGGTGAAGTGCGATAGGCTACGACGACAGCGCTACGACAACGGACTCTCTTTTCTGGTTACTTGGTGGACTCGGCATACATTGGTACATCTTCTGGACTTACGGCAACACGGCTTCGTCTCTGTACCAATTCCCCAGGATATCCGGCACTATAGCTCTGTACCTGTTTCTGGCAATAAATTGTTTCTTGAACCTTTGTGTTTATAACTTGGACACTTCAAATTGGCGACGAGGAGAAAACAACGACATGGAGTCCGAACAAATAACAACTTTAATTACGCTGATGCAGCAACAGATGCAGCAACAGCAACAACAGATACAACAACAGCAGAAGCAGCTCGAATTGCAACAACAACAGGCTGATAGGCAGATGGCGGCATTGTTGGAGGCGGTCAGTGCCCGCTCCCCTCCACAGTTCCCTGGTTTCCGGCCGGACGCAGAGGAATGGGCCGAGTACATACACAGGTTGGAGCAGCACCTACTGTGTTACAAGGTAGGAGACGCAAAAATGAAAAAGGCGCTCTTTTTGAGCTGCGTAGGTAACAGGGTGACCAACCTAGTGAAAAAACTGTTCCCAGAGAGAGAAATATCGAGTGTCAAATGGGCAGAAATGCTAGAGAAGCTCAACAATTACTTCAACAAAGTGCCTCATGTGGTAGCAGCTAGGTTCAAATTTTTTCAATGCAGAAAAAGTGAGGGGCAAACACACAGTGAGTAGATTACAGAGCTAGCCGGGCTGGCGCGGCATTGTCAGTTCAAGTGCCCGCCATCAGATAAGGAAGTGTCATACGCTGAGACTTTAATAAGGGACATGGTAGTGCTACACACACCGGAAGAGAAAATTAGGTTTCAAGCCTTACAAAGTGATAACCCTTCGTTAGAAGAAATATACAACCTATGTAAGACGTACGAAATGACTTGTGAGACAGCTCGCCAGATCGCAGCAGAATCACACTTGCACCACATCAAAAACAGTGGGTCGGTACGCAGCGGAAAGACGGCAAAAGAATACGAGACCGACAGTGACTCCAGTGAGTATAGTGACAGTGCCGGGAAAGGTTACCGCAATAAAGGCGGCAACCACTGTGAGTGGAGACGTAACCCCCGACCCAGCGGCAAACCAGTGTTCAAGAGAGCCAGTGGCAGTGGAAGTGACAGTGACAGGGTGCAAAGAAAGAAGTCGTGTAAAAACTGTGAGAGGTTACATGCAAGAGAGCAATGTAGGTTCAGAAACGCGCAGTGTTTTTGGTGCAAGAAAGTGGGCCACATTAGGGAAGTATGCGGAAAAAAGAGGCACGCGGATCGGTACAAGAAACAAGAGCAAGACATGGAAATCGATATGATCAGTCAAGTGCTCGATACCAGCAAGCAAGATAAACTAATGGTCAAAATTGAGTTGGGAAAAGTGCCGGTGAATTTCCTGCTAGATACAGGGGCCGCGGTAACACTCATCAATTTAGAAACCTACCGGCGGTTAGGGGCACCCAGGTGTCAGAGGGTGCAGAAAGGTTTGTACGCTTTCGGCAGGACCCCAATTAAGGTGTTGGGGAAAGTGCCGCTAAGGGCAGCTTACAAGAAGAAGAAGGCTGATATTGAAGTGATCGTGGTGGACCGCTACGACGTGACGAACATTTTGGGCCTCGACTCCTTTGATAAGTTCGGGTTTGGAGTAATTGATTCAGTGAACCATGTCGCGGAGAACGAAGAAACACAGGTCGTCGGGAAGTTAGAACAAGAGTTTCCGGAAGTGTTCTCTCCTGGGCTCGGGGAATGTAAACACTTCCGAGCAAGCATCCAGTTGAAGGAGGGGCACAAGCCACGCTTCTTCAAAGCGAGACCACTCCCGTGGGCCCTCAGGGAAAAAGTGGCTGAAGAGCTGAGACGGCTGCAGGCGGACGGGGTTATCACTCCAGTGTCAACAAGCCAGTGGGCCACACCTTTGGTCGTGGTAAAGAAAGCCAATGGGTCGATTAGATTGTGCGGTGATTTCAAGAGTACTGTGAACCAACAGGTGGAAGTAGAGCAATATCCAATCCCGAAGCCGGAAGATCTGTTCTATAAATTGTCTGGTGGACGACAATTCTCAAAGATTGACCTACGGGACGCATACCTACAGCTGCCACTCGACCAGGAAGCCAAGGAAGTTTTGGTGATTAACACCCCGTTAGGACTCTTCAGATATAACAGGCTGCCATTCGGCGTGAATTCCGCAGCCGCACTGTTCCAGCGCTGTCTAGAACAGTTGACAGCAGAGCTGAGGGGTTGTTGTAACTACCTGGACGATATCATAGTCACGGGGAGCACGGAAAAGGAACACGAGGAAAACTTGAGTTTATTTAAGGTGCTCCAAGACAATGGTTTGAGGGTGAACAAGGCCAAGTGTGAATTCTTTAAGGACCAGGTGGTGTTCTTGGGGCACGTGCTGGATAGCACCGGCATTTCACCCACTAGCCAGCACGTAGAAGCCATCCTACGGCTGCCACCGCCGGCAGACGTGAAGCAGCTGCAAGCATTATTGGGAAAAGTGAACTATTATAACAAGTTCATTAGGAATTTTTCTACCATCGCAGCTCCACTAAACAAGCTGAGGAAGAAAGGAGTGAAATTTGTATGGTCCCAAGACTGCGAAAGAGCTCTGAGCCGGTTGAAGGAAGAACTAGTGAAAACAGTTAAGTTAAATCATTTTGTGCCGGGTAGGCTCACCACGGTAGCAGCGGACGCCTCTGAGTATGGTCTTGGGGCGGTGTTATCGCAGAAGGACAGCAATGGGGTGGAGAGGCCTATTGCGTTTGCGTCAAAATCCCTCAACAAACATCAAAGAAATTATTCGCAAATTGAAAAGGAGGCGTTAGGAATAATCTTCGCGGTGAGAAAGTTCAACGATTATTTATATGGCAGTAAATTCCATATAATTACTGACCACAAGCCGCTAGTGCAACTATTTCACCCTGGAAAACGGATCTCGGAGAGCACAGCGAAGAAACTGCAAAGATGGGCGCTATTCTTGTCAGACTACAATTACCAGATCCACTTCAGGAGCACAACGCAGCACGCCAATGCGGACGCTTTATCCAGGTTGCCAGGAGGTCCGGACCTGGAGTTCGACAAGCTGGAGGAAGAGTGCCTCCAGATTGATACGGAAGAATGCCTGGTACTGTCGGAGTTCCCATTGGGAGCCAGAAGAATCGCGCAGGAGACGGATAAAGATCCAGAGCTGCGGGCAGTGAGGAATTATATTAGGGAAGGCTGGCCACTTAGGTGCTTGAGGAGCAATGCATCCTGGTATAACAAAAAAGACAGGTTGACTTGCAAGGCAGGAGTGTTGCTCTTAGCCGGAGAGGAATTTACGAGAGTCGTCATCCCGAAGGTACTAAGGAAGACCGTATTGGACCTCCTCCATGAGGGACACTGGGGGGTGGTCCGCACGAAGCAGCTGGCGCGTCGTCACTGCTTCTGGGAGGGGATGAACTCCGACATCGTACAGTTGCTCAAGAGATGTGAGGCCTGCCAGTTAAATCAGAGCGCACCGAGGAAGGATTTGGTTCCCTGGCCTGAGCCTAGTGAGCCGTGGGAACGGGTACACGTAGACTTCGCGGGCCCATTTTGGGACAAGATGTGGTTGGTCGTAGTAGACGCCAAGTCTAATTACCCATACGTAGTGGAAATGGCTAACACCACGTCGACTCAGACCATCAATGCGCTAGAAAGAATTTTTGTGACCGAGGGGCTACCGGTCACGGTGTCAGACAACGGAACCCAATTCACATCCCAAGAGTTCGCGAATTTCTGCGCGAGCAATGGGATCCAGCATGTCTGTGCACCGCCGTTTCACCCGCAATCGAACGGGGAAGCGGAGAGGTTCGTGAGAACGTTCAAGACAGCCATGTCGAAAGCGCGCGCAGCAGGTACGCACAGGTCCAGAGCGCTGCTGCGGGTCTTGGTCACCTTCCGCACCTTGCCAGGCGCGGACGGCAGGAGCCCTGCCGAAGTACTTCACGGGAGACAACCGAGAACGTTGTTGTCACTGCTAAGCCCGGTGGATCCTTACAGGTCGGTGGGAACGCAACCAAGATTCCAGGTGGGTGATATGGTATATTGTACCTCTTTTAAAAAATGCCCAGCTTGGCTCCCGGGCATAGTAACGGCAGCAAAAGGGAACAGGACATACCTAGTCCGCACAGAGGGTAGGGTAGTGACACGCCACCAGGGGCAGTTGAGACCCCGGGTAAACCCCAGCAGGGTGGATTCACTCCCCAAGGTATCACAACAGGAGTTCTATAAAAAAGTGATGAGGGAAACCATTTACATCCCGCAGGAGACAGCCGCCGCAGGGACCAGCGGCCAGGACACAGCAGAACCCCCACCAGAGGAGGTCAGCGAGCCAGGAGGAGAAGGCGCAGTGGAGACACCCAGGGCGCAGTTGCGCCCCCGGAGGAGCACCAGGAGGGTGCGTTTTGCGCCGTATACGACGCAATTGGGCGCGGAGGGTGTCGTGACCGGCCGCACATGATTGAATGTGCCGCCACAGGAGCACGTCAGGGGGGCGTTACCGCCCCTGGCGGCAGCGGCCAGCAACAGGCGCGGGCCAGCGGTGCTCGGCTGAGTGCGGCCGCCACGCCTGAGCGAGCGGGGCAAGATTCGACCCCGCCCCTTTTACACAGCCAGTCGGCGGGCCTACGGCCCGGGGGGGCTATAAAACCTCGACGCGGAGCTGAGGCAGCAGTCAGTGAGTGAGCTAGCGAGCAGCGGTGGAAGTGCGTCGAGACAGTGGTTAAGTGGTGATTACGGTGAAGTGCGATAGGCTACGACGACAGCGCTACGACAACGGACTCTCTTTTCTGGTTACTTGGTGGACTCGGCATACATTGGTACATCTTCTGGACTTACGGCAACACGGCTTCGTCTCTGTACATATTCCCCAGGATATCCGGCACTATAGCTCTGTACCTGTTTCTGGCAATAAATTGTTTCTTGAACCTTTGTGTTTATAACTTGGACACTTCACGTAATAACATGAAGGAAAATATATGTTGCCGGTAATGATTATGTACGTATGAAATCTTAAAAGCGAAGCGAGGGGGTTAATTCTTCCCTGCCCCATATATAAACTTACTGACTGTACTTCATTTTGACTTTTCAAACGATGAAAATCAGTATTTTGTATGAACTAAATTGAAAAAAGTAATATTCACCAATAAAACACAAATAAACCCCAATATACCAACGCTATATTTTTAAATCCTGGGACTTTTACAATCCTGACTAGGGTAAATGAGGTAATTGGTGGGTAGGCGATGATAACGAAAAGGTGAATGACTTTGGAAAATAGTAGAGTGAGAGGCAGAACGGAATAACCTCTGCAAAATACCACAAACCCGCCCTGTCCACAGCAGATGGATCGACAGGAAATTTAATCGCAGGTATCCAGAGTGATCTGACTATTATTTCACAGGTCGCTCGTACCACGCACCAACAACCAAGGGGCGACTAATCTGCCTTGGGCGCGATTCCACACCGCAACCTGCGCGACGGACGGAAGCCTTGTTCCCTGCTAATGGTTTATTGGTGGGGTGTTGACGTGTTATTTTTACCTACTTGATAACCAGCTTTCGTAGACTTAGCGTTCATTTCCAGATCAGTCGTCTCTGAGCCAGAATTTGTGTCGGTAAGCCGGAAATGTTAGTAACGCCAAAAGTATTTATTCAAACCTTGGTCGTCTTTGCGCGTTCGCGAATCTCCATTGACGGCCAGCGGGGCTCCTTGACTCCCAGAGCGTGCGCGTGCGGAGCGATAAGCACGGGGCAACGCGGCGCCCCTCGCACGCGCCGCGCGAATGAGAAGCCACCTGTTGGCGGCGGGGGCCACGCCTTATCGCACATCGCCCGGCCAGGCGAGGTGAAGCGCGTGCATATGGATGCGGCATACAAGACAGCGGCGGCAGGCGGCCGTGCACAAACGCCCCGGCCTCACCAGGCACTATCCCGTCCCGCTCCGCTCCTCCGTCCCCGCTTTACCCTGTACTTCCTGCGTCGCCCAATTCCTCTCCACCCGCACCACTCCGCCCCGCATTACCCGCTCCGCTCTTTTCTCACCTAGCTTCACGCTGCCCGCTGCTCCCCGCGCCTCCCTGTCAACGCCACCCCACCCACTCCACACCTCCGCGGCCTTGCCACGCCCTTTCCCGCTCCTCTCTTTCCGCCTAGCTTCAACCCTACCCGCTTCCCACCCACCCGCTACATCCCGTGTTACACTACCACAAATGCCTCTCCTCTCGCCCGACCTCACTCTTCCCCTAATAGCTTGACCCTGCCCCGCCTCACCCCGCGGTGTTCCTTCTCGATATAACTACCCATCCCATCAACAGCCTAACACGCCGCCGTTCTATCCGGCTTTCCTCCAGCCTGCTCTACACCGACCCACCCATCGCATCCTATCTCGCTCCACCCTCTTGCATCCCGGCCGGCCGCCCAGCACGCTTCGTCCTTCCCATGACACACTGCCAACTTCTCTCCTAACGCCTCTCCACCCCTATATTTACCGTCTAGCTGCAGCCTGCCACCGGGAACGGTGGCTCAGTGCATCAACTGATGTCACTGCAGTGCCTCTGACCAGGAGGTCCTAGGTTCGAGTCCCGACGGCGGCGGGATTTTCGACACTAGCTGTTCAGCTAGCTCGAATTCAGTCTCTGTCTGGAGGAGAATTCTAATATTGCTCTAGTCGGTAGTTTTCTGTGGTTTCTCCGATCAACACCAGGCGAATGCCGGAGCAGTACCCTAACAAGCGGGCCATGGACCGCGATCTTTCCTTCCTCTTCCCTGTTCTATCATCACCCCTTACACACACACTTACACTAACATGCACTGCACTACCACACATGCCGGGACACCGGACGGGGACTTGGAACATATCCCGGCTGAGGTGATGCCCCTCTAATGGGAAATACCTGGTTGAGGTCTCGCTAGTCGACGGCAGGTCGGCGCCGGATCTCGCCATCCAGTGGAGGAAAATCACCGCCACCTCCCGATAAAAAATCTTGCACTACACCTACGGGAATAATTGCCGCGCCCGGAATCACTAACAATCAATCAATCCAGCCTGCTCCTCCTGCTTTCCATCTCCTCGTGCCTCCCGTGCTACTCATGACCGCCTCAGGAGTATCCCTCCTCACCTTTTCCCCAAGTAGCACCACCACGCCCTGCTCACCCCGCTCCGTACCGCACCGCCCCGCCCCACTCTCTCCCGTAGTGGCCGCCGGCGACTTTCCGCTAATTAAGCAGCCGGCCGGGGGTCGGAGGGGAGGCGAGGCGCTTGTTTGCATATGATTTACGGCAGGTGGCGCGCGGGCAGGTGCGAGGCGCTGGCGGGCGCCAGGGCACGACGCGCTCCACTAACACGGCGACTTTCGGGGTTCGTCAAGGCAATGACCCCGACGGCCACGACTCCTCATTCCGGAGGCGTATTCCATGCGTATCGCATGCCTCACTCAAAGGCAATGCTCGTTCATAAAAGGAAATGCACGCTCAGAAAACTGATCTCGACGTTCTGCTGGAGCAAGAAATAAAGTGCTTACTTAGTCACAACGCGTGTTATTGGTGAAGTTCAAAATATGTAGGGTATAACGTATTTTTAAAACATGTTTAAATATGCGTTGTAAATGTATCACTATTAACTAGTGTCCATGTCTTCACTGAAGTTTTTTTCTGTAATGTTGTTTTCAAGGTGGTGCCACGTTGTGCCGGTAGCCTATTCAAGAACTAACAAGAAGTATTGAATTTAATTTCCGAGTCCCTTTGAGTCCACAAAAATTTAAAATTCCCACCAACATCCACCCAAGGGCCTCTGGCGATTCACAGCCTGTACGCTGCATTCCGGATCTCCGTTGCTACTTGGAGATTTTCTAGGTTCAGTGTGGGTGAACCTACGAGAATAGGTGATCGACCTAAGAATGAAAGAGAAGGACTCGACCTTACGGATGAGAACTGGGTAGGATAGAGACGGTAGGATTGCGCGCGGATGGAAGTCCGTATTCTAGGATGCCGCTCCACTCAGCAAGAAAAGATCAGTGAAACCTCGGAAACCACTGGTCACGGAAGTCAGTCTACCACTTCGAACCCGGCAAGCGCCACAAACTCGCTGATGTTAAAACTATCAAGGGCATTTATGGTACCTGTTGAGTATCGAACACGCGACCTCGCAATCACTGGTACGTTCGAGCCATAAGGCGACACCTGAACGCTAGCCCCTACCGACATAGAAACCTTGTGTATTAAACGCTTCTACACAGAAACTACATCAATTCATATCATTTCATTAATTTTAAATTATTTCTAACTTTTCATACACCGTATCATATTCAAACAGGTATAAACAGTTTTAACTATTTCAACACCTGTCAAGCCAACAAACGAAACTAACGTGTCAATTGAAGGCAACGCATTTCCGTCTGCAGTTCCCCGTCAGCCGCCCATCTACATTCGCGGCACATCGCAACTACCGTAACAGCTCCCCACGTAATGACCTCG
The DNA here is from genome assembly GCA_011170035.1 of Teleogryllus occipitalis. Classification (NCBI taxonomy): domain Eukaryota; kingdom Metazoa; phylum Arthropoda; class Insecta; order Orthoptera; family Gryllidae; genus Teleogryllus; species Teleogryllus occipitalis. The sequence continues at coordinate 64,601 of BLKR01001869.1, read as the reverse complement.
ACGTTATGACTCGCTCCGCCCGCCCTGCCTTGCCCCGCCTCGCTCCGCCCTGCTCCTCATGCTCCGTCCCGCTCCGCCCCGCTCCGCCCGCTCCGCCCCGCTCCCCCCTCTACGCCCCACTCCGCCCGACCTGCCTTGCCCCGCCTCGCTCCACCCTACCACGCACAGCGCCGCTCTGCCAGGCACTGATCCCCTCCCCCTCCCCACACTGATCCTCTCCTCTCCAACCCCCTCTCCACGGCTCCGTACCTACCCGCACTTCACCTCTCCCCACACTGATCCCTTCCTCCACAACTCCCTATTCCCCACTCCACCCCGCCCTGATCTTCCCCCCGCCCCGCACCGATTCCCTCCTCCACTCCCGCTCTTGTCCGCTCCTCACCCCGCACCGATCCCCTCCACACTAGGTCCCCTTTGATCCGCTTCACCCCTAGCTTTCCCCCAACCCTCTCTGCTCCGTTCCGTCCCGAGCTTCCCCTCACCCCGTGCCGATCCCCCCCCCCCAATCTCTTGCGCGGTCCACCCCCGCCCGCTACGTCCCGATCTCCTCCACACTCTCCCTCCACGTACGCCCCTCTCCACTCCGTCCCAGCCGTTCCAAGCGGCCCCAGCGGCGCGCCTCAGCCGACCACCGCAAAACAAAGCGGTAGACAGCGGGGGGCGCGTCCGGGCACAATCACGCACGGCTCTCCCGGGCGCGGGCGCGGGCGCGGGCGCAGGCGCGCCGCCGCAACGAGAGCGCGCGCCGCAAAAGGCGCCGCAAAGCGCCGCCAGCGCCACCGACGGCAAGAAGCGCGCGACGCGACGCGTGGCTCCCTCCAGCACCGTTGCGATACCGCCCACGGCTCAACCACACGCGCTCTCCTACCGTCAGGGATAACGGGCCACCCGAGACGTGGTGGTTCGTTCTACTTGCAACGCTGGTTACGAGTCTTCAAATCCGCTCGAGCCATGTGGAAATGGTGGTGGGTCGTCAGTTAATCGATTGATCATTTTGTGTTTCCGGGCGCGCCGTCTGCTATGGTCATTAGTCCCGTAAGCATGCCATCTCATGGGAGTTTTTCCTCTCCGGTTGGAATTAGAGATCCGGTGCCGACCTACATGGCGGCTTGCGGAGTTGCCCTCCTCCAGGAATCTCCGCTACCAAGGCACCACCTCAACCGGTACACGTTCTGGTTTCCCGACATATATGGTATTGTAGTATACGTGCGTGTATGTGTAAGACGAAGGAACATTGCGTGCTGTCCATGGCCCGTTTGTAAGAGTACACCTCCGAGATTCGACTGGCGTTGATTGGAAAAAGCAAGAAAAATACCAATCAGAGCAGCCGGCCGCTTGAATTCTCCTTCAAGCAGAGGATGAAATCGTCCTAGCTATCTATCGAGACAGTGTTAAAACTCCGCTTTCGTCGGAACTCTAGATTAGGACTCCCGGCCAGAAACACGGCACTGACAATTGTTGCCTTTAGCCATCTCCGCTGGTGCGTTTTTTTCGAGTTATTCTCATTTGTCTTACCTCCCATTGAACTATTGGGTCATTATTCAAATCGCATTATCACCCATCCATCACACCATCTCTTAAGGTAACGACGAAAAGGCTTAGGTGCTGAGGATTATAGTAAAGAAATTATCCTTCTGCATGATGAAGGTAAATAGAGGATATCGTTTTCGATAAACATAGTTTGCCGGACCCAGTCGCGTGGATGTAGTACACTGGTTTTCTAAGCTCTGCTATGCGGTTTGTAATAAGGCTAGAAGCAATTGATTTTCGAAGGGCGGAAAATCCGGTGTGTCATGTCAGGCTGAGGGAGAGTAAAACAACTCAGCTTAATGTCCGTCAAAATGAAATCTTCCGACAATTTCCATCCTTAACAGATCCTGCATTCACTCGTTCAGAGAACCACCCAAGTAACTGATAACATGATTGACACCGTTGCTGTACGAGTCTCTGCCAGAGAATATGAGAATATCTACAGGCGAGAATCAAAAAATAGTTTATAACGTTAAGCGCCCTCGCAGTGATAAATATAAGGTCTGCTTTCAGTTTGAGTAGCCATTTATATGTGTAGCTATCACTTTAAATGCTTACCGGGAGATCAGAGTTCGATTCCCATTTGGAACAATCCATTCTTTGAAAATCATAACATTATTCATAACAATTACATCATGCTTAGTAGCTATGGGGTTGCAACGATGGTTGGCAATTTCGAAACTGCATATTCCCACGAAATTATTACACTTCTAACCGGTGGTAAAATGTATAGTACAATCGGTCGGAGCTCTTATGCCCTTAAGGCCTTTCGAAGAGTTTACTGCCTCGGTGGGTCCAGTTGTTAGACGAACTGTGCACATTCAGGAAGATACGGGTTCGATTCGCGGCTAGGGCAATGGCTTCTTTGAACAATGAAAATAGGCGAATGCTGGAGCAGTATCCTAACAAACGAGCCACGGACCGCGCGCAATCCTTCCTTCCTCTTGCTTGCCCTCTCCTCTCCCCTTACACACACACTATCGTGCACTACACTACCACATATTCCGGGAGGCCGGTGGGGAGCTTGGAGCTTGTCCCGGCTGGGGCGGTGGCCCGCTTGTGGGAGAGTCCTGGTTAGGGGGAAACCCTCCTTGACGACGGTAGGTCGGCGCCGGATCTCACCATCCAGCGGGGGAAGATCACCGCCATCTCCCGAAGAGAAAACATGCACTTCACTAACGGGACTAATGACCTGAGTTGTTGATGCGCCCGGAATCACTAACCAACCAACAATGAAAACACAGTTTATAACAAATATTGTCAAGCTGCGTAATACGACAACATGTTCAGAAGTGCGGTTAGGAAGCAGAAACTGGGACGGCACGTGCGACGGCTGTCAGGGGAAAGCACAGCCTCCGGCACCTCTGCTCCGCCCCTCGCGGTGCCCGAGAAACAACATGAAACTTCCGGCGACGGAGGCCTCTACGCGATGCGAGGCGACGGAGCAACAGAGCGGGACAGAATTGCATTAGACGCGCGCTTCACCCGCGCGGGCGAGTCAAAGGATTAGATCAGCGGCCAATTTTGTTTGACAGATTGGAAAACAGTTGACCACCACAGCACCACGGGATGTATTCTTTCGCCTTTCAGAAGATCTGGAAACCAGATGGTACTGCCTCAACGACACTTCTGAGCGCGCAGTTCGAATCTATGGATGATTTTCACGTGTGGTTTTACTTAGTCCCGATATCGTCACTAAAAAAAATCAATCATGTCAAAAATTAGATTTGAGTATATTTACGAATTAAGTCATCAAACGAACGAACGGAAAAAGGCCACAATCTCCGATTCTCGAAGAAACTTAGGTGTTTACTTGCATCACGCTTTCAATTCAACTCCCAATGTACTAAATTTCGATCGAATAATTATCTAAGTAAATAATAATATTTCATGAAAACAACATTCAAGGGGTTTGCTCTTAACAATGGATTGCAGGTCTTGTTCCTGAAATGGACATCCGGATGCGGATATGGATAATACATAATATTACGAAAAGTTGATGCTGAAATATAATATTCTATCCCTGAGGAGTTTCAGAAATAATCTTCAGAAATGTCTAATTTCTTTTCTCTGACATGTGATAAGCAGAACCTGACCAATAGAAGGTAATGCGATGGAGGTAGAAGAACTATCGGCGACAAAAACATGAATGAGATTACACCTACGATAAGATTAATAAAACGTACGGACTCTGGGAGGATCAATAATTACAAATCAAGCAAAACATCAGAGTCTTTTTTATTATTTCATTTATCATCTATTTTGCGACTACCACCTGTACATTGATAAAAGAAATCAAATGAATAGACCAAAAATGGGCAGTATAGTGCAGAGTATTATATACGAGTAGTACGGTACACCACCAATGGGGTACGGACTGCACGTTTCAAATCCCTGAAAAGCTGGAAAGCTGAGAAGGGTCAAAAGAAATCCAAATACAACAAAGGAACATCATTGCAACAATGAGCGGCGACGGCGAGTGAGAGAAGCAGGAGTGGGGGCGGGGCGCCCGCCCGATGCACCGCGCAGCGCTGGAAACTGGACCGGCCGGTCCCCCCGCCTCCCCTTCTCCATCGCTCCGCCGCCCGCCTTGCCCGTTTGTTTTGCTCCTGTTGGTGCCGTTAATGTAACCTTTAACGCTCACCTGCCATCTCCCATTACGGGACACTACGAGCTCTGCCGGCGTGCACCGGACGGCGCGGCGCGGCGGGGCTTGGCGGGGTGGGGTGGGGTGGGAGGGAGGGGCGTGGCATTTCGTCCGGGATAAAAAGCGTAATAATTAACACAACGAGCCGTCCGTAAACATCAAAACAACGACGTTCCTTTTTGCGCGCGCGCCGCCGACGTGGATACGCGCGCGCGGGCACAAGACACGCGTCGCACGCGGAAGCACTGTGCAACACATGACGCAAAGTGGTTATATCGAAGCCAAAAAAGAGAAATATACATTCATCTTAGAAATTTCAAATAATTAGACCAAACAAAAGTATGAGAATTTTAACACACTTTTTTTGCCATCTAAAATGCGTGAAGGATAAGTGTTTTCAAAAGAAACTCTCACTAGCCGTGAAAATACTTGTTTTATAGTTTATAACATTCTCTCCATAATGAAATGTTGCAATATTTATTATTATTATTATTATTATTATTATTATTATTATTTTCTGCGAATCGGCCATCATTGGGCCACGCGATACGTGGATCCTACCGGGGCTCTGATTGACCGGGGTAGGTGCACGTTACTATCTACGGGGGGAATCTTGCATTTAATACAGATTCCATTTTTTATACCACATGGTTGTTATCCCTAGGGATTAGGGTGAAGTTATGATGATGGGTGATGAAATAGATATACACAAACATACAGACACACACTCAACATAACCATACCCGAGGCGGGATTCGAACCCGCGTTCCTCCGATCAGGGACCGCTAATGCACTGCCTCCTTCACGATCTCGGCCATCGGATCGGTTGTTGTTTTTGTTATTATTATTATTATTATTATTATTATTATCATCAACAACATTATTTGTCTAGACACATTCTCTTACGGGCAAGTGTCTCTTCCCTCCTGCAATCTCCCAGATGGAAGGTAAAGACCATACTCCACCGAAACGAGCAAGTCCGAATTGGAGGAGATAGAAGAGAAGGAAAGGGGAGAGAAGGCAAGGGAAGGAATGGGAAGATTGAGTGGGAGCTGTGACTTTTGTGAAGGATTGTGCTCGTGTTCGTCAAGAAGTGATTAGGGAAATTGGAAACTACTGATCAGAACTGTCGACCTATGACTTCGATTCCGGCAGCCGGCACAAGTTCCCTGACACAAGCAAATTTCTGGCACTTGACCGGGATCGAACCCGACACCTCTGAAGTTAGCTTGCGCGAGATAGGGGAACAGTCTTATGAAATTAGAAATTGCATTAGTGCTTGAAGAAAAATACAGCAGTTTTTTCCTAGTCTTTTACTCTTTCGCAGGAACATTCAGTCGTTACATTCAGCGTGTGGTGACAGTTACCACAGTAAATCCCGAACACTGTAGAGGATTGATTGACCGATCACGCGACTAATAGCTCACTTTGAATTTATGCAAAAAATAACACAAGTAATTGAGTATTACAGGAGTTTTGTTAATTTCCATAAGTCTTGGATATTAAACATTCAATGTTACGTCGATGCATTCAGTGAGTATCATTGAACAATACTAATTTCAAGTAATTCAATACATTGAGCTAATAGTACACTATACTATTAATGTACTCTAGTCTGTGGCAAAAAATGTCTTCTTCGCAGTTTTTTCCTCAACACAGAGAAACAAGACAACACCCAGAGCCGTTGCCGACGCCGCAGTGTCTGAGTTGGCACAACAGCTGGTTTGACTTAAGCGCCGGATATGCACATTTAAACACAATTTCCGCAATTTTTTCCCGAAAAACTCGTTCTGTCATGGTTCATGAAATTCAACATACAATCTGAGGTATTATTTTATCACGGAAGCTTCAGAACATTCAGTAGATCTCAGTCGTAAGGGCGAGGAGTAAACAATAATAATGTTCATGATAAATTGTACGGTGATTGTGATTACGATAGAGTTTTAATAAGTCTTTAATAAAGTAAACAGCAATTATGCAATTACCGATGACAAGTTATTCTAGGAGCTAAGTGAGAAGAATGTTGTAGCAAGGAACTCAACAACAGCAAAACATATCAATGAATGGCCTGTGCGTGGGAAAGAAAACTGAGGAACGATGTCTTATAGATTGTAATACAACAAAGTAAGCAAACCCGTTCAGTACATTATACTATATGACGATAATATTTTCTTTTTTCATTTGGAAATATAATGGAACCTAAAGAGCCAGAAAAATGTCCACACGGGAATTTCACAATCAATTTTAATACAATTTTTAGATGTTTTCCATTACATGCACACTTTTCACACACAAAACAACAGTAGTGTTATTTAAGCCAAACAACAAGACTTTTTTCTCGGACAAACCGATCCCATCTTTTTTTACAAAATCAAGCATAAGAGAGAAACAGTTGAAGCAAGATTGAAACTGGTTGATAATGTTTAGAGGAGTACATAAAGAATATGCTAATTCCCAAGTCAGTTCTCGCACTGAAGCAAAGGAACAAGCAGCACAGGACCACAACTTGTGTCCAATGAGTAAAGCATTCGTGGACTATGTATTTCTGAAATGGAATAAAATGTAACGGGTTCGCTGAGAATTTGACGACGATTCAGACAAGTGTTAAAATGCAGAACAAATGAACAATCAAAAAGAGGTGACAAAATTATAATGAATAAAATGAAAAACGCAGCAAGAATGCCCTTTCGAACGAGAAATATTAAATTACCTGTAAACAAACAATACTTCTTGCACTTGTAACAGGATTGAAAATTTCTTCTAAGATTTCTTTATTTATTATATTAATTTATTAATATATTATAATAGTAAATATTAAATTTACTCCATATTAAATTATTTCAAATACAATTTTTACGCAATACTCCCAAATGATATCAAAATTTACGTCATTATAAGTATTTTTTCGTACAGAATATTTCGCTCATTGCACTTCAAAAGGAATGTCAAGGGGAACATAAATCAAGAGAGATCAAAATTGCATCCCTCGCAAAGACGGAATGTCTCTCAAAATTCCTTGGAGCAAACGACTTCCTTTCGAGTCTGCAGAAGTGCACGCTACCCTACAGTCAGAAACGCGACGGCAGAAGCGCGCAAACAAATGCGAAACGACGCCAAACAGAAGACAAGAGAAGCGTGCAGCTCTTGACAGCGGCGCGCGGCGTTTGGCGGGCAGGGACAGCGACAACGGAGGCGACAGCTAAGCGCTAACAACGCAGATTCCGGATGAGGTCCGCCGGAGTCGCGTAGACGGAAACGTTAATATGAGCATGAGGCTGGATGTCAGGAGAATTTTACGAAACGCAAAATTTACTAGTTCCCGTTTTTTCAGAATAACTTGAAAGTAAATGGCACGAAAACAGGATCAGAAATAGACTTGGATAAAGGGAGAAGAAAGTTTATATTTGACCTGAGTGAATATGCTGATTTTTTAATGAAAATGATATAATTACATTCCGCAAATCATTCACTTTATTTGGCTTCATCCATACACGTTTAATTCCTTCTGGATTCTGAATTATGTTCGCACGTGTATTTGCGAACATGGTGTAGTAAATTTCATCAAATCGTAAATATTAATATATGTTGTGTGATTTTCAATACAATAACTACTCAAGCTGTAACATAAAAAAATTGAGCTATCTCCTCCATATGACTGGTCATTGTTACTCTTCTGTAAACCTGTTTTCATGAATTTTTACCTTATTCGTTGAGGTCAAAGATGTACAACGAGACACGACTCAGACACGGGGAAGAAGAAAACCTAGGGAAAAGACGAACAAACAATTACATCAAAGAGACTGCTTTCCCTTGCGACAGATGACGTCCCGTCGTAGGCTGAGCAGCTAACGTTCCCTCCATCATGTTGTGGCCATCCTCAGGCAAAACCCGACGACGACAAACACAATTAAATGTTAAAATGAACAACCAGTTAGTCAAATGGAGGAAGAGTACAACATGAAGCCGAGAGAGGAGAACACTGAATACACCAACTGTGAGATGTAAACAGCAACGATTCAGTCCAAATGTAGAGGCAGAGAGAGGGAGAGGCAGAGAGAGGGAGAGGCAGAGAGAGGGAGAGGCAGAGAGAGGGAGAGGCAGAGAGAGGGACAGGCAGAGAGAGGGACAGGCAGAGAGAGAGGGAGAGGCAGAGAGAGAGAGAGGGAGAGGCAGAGAGAGAGAGAGGGAGAGGCAGAGAGAGAGAGGGAGGGAGAGAGAGAGCGAGGGAGAGGCAGAGAGAGAGAGGGAGAGGCAGAGGGGGGAGAGAGGAGAGAGAGGCAGATGGGGAGAGAGAGAGGCACAGGGGGAGAGAGAGAGGCAGAGTGAGGCAGAGAGAGGGGAGAGAGAGGCAGAGAGAGGCAGAGAGGGGGGAGAGGAGGGAGAGAGAGGCAGAGAGGGAGAGAGAGGCAGAGAGGGAGAGAGAGGCAGAGAGGGAGAGAGAGGCAGAGAGGAGAGAGAGAGGCAGAGGGGGAGACAGAGGGGGAGACAGAGAGGGAGACAGAGAGGGAGACAGAGAGGGAGACAGAGAGGGAGACAGAGAGGGAGACAGAGAGGGAGACAGAGAGAGAGGAGAGAGGGGAGACAGAGAGGGGAGACAGAGAGGGAGACAGAGAGGGAGACAGAGAGGGAGACAGAGAGGGAGACAGAGAGGGAGACAGAGAGGGAGACAGAGAGGGAGACAGAGAGGGAGACAGAGAGGGAGACAGAGAGGGAGACAGAGAGGGAGACAGAGAGGGAGACAGAGAGGGAGACAGAGAGGGAGACAGAGAGGGAGACAGAGAGGGAGACAGAGAGGGAGACAGAGAGGGAGACAGAGAGGGAGACAGAGAGGGAGACAGAGAGGGAGACAGAGGGAGACAGAGAGGAGACAGAGAGAGGAGACAGAGAGGGAGACAGAGAGGGAGACAGAGAGGGAGACAGAGAGGGAGACAGAGAGGGAGACAGAGAGGGAGACAGAGAGGGAGACAGAGAGGGAGACAGAGAGGGAGACAGAGAGGGAGACAGAGAGGGAGACAGAGAGGGAGACAGAGAGGGAGACAGAGAGGGAGACAGAGAGGGAGACAGAGAGGGAGACAGAGAGGGAGACAGAGAGGGAGACAGAGAGGGAGACAGAGAGGGAGACAGAGAGGGGGACAGAGAGGGAGACAGAGAGGGGGACAGAGAGGGAGACAGAGAAGCAGGAGAGAGTCCGGCCAGGAGTTCCAACGTCGGGACGTGGCGGCGATGGAGGCAGAGGTTCCATTCCGCCGCAGCCTTTATGAGGAGACTGTAAAGCAGCGCAGGCCATGCAGTAATGTGATTTCTGTGTTGTCGTGGCGGCGCGGGTATTAACATAATGCTAATGAGCCCGGCCCACGCAGCCGCTGCCGCCATCGCCAGCACCTCGCCATCGCGCTGCGCCGCTGTATCTGCTCCGACCGAAAGGGAACATTTTTACGAGAGCGTAGTTCATTTAAGAACAGCTTATTAATAAATTAAATTCAGAAATGAGAAGGCATAGATAATCAAGACTCCTACAAAAGTCCAATATTAGAACATAATAGGAACCTGCAAGACCTATTTGATATGAAGTCACGTTTTATCCTTTAGTTTGTTTCATTTTAATGAGATTTCCTGGCAATATTTGTTAATGTTTCTGTCTTCCATAAAAATTGTAAAAACAAAATTATTAGGAACATTATTACCAAGCATTTCTTCTGGAAGCATCAACTATATAATTGTTTTCTGACTAGTGTTGTTGAAACAGAAACAAGAAAGATTAAGACGAAGGCGACCATTGAAAATAATAATAGCGACACCAGATGAGACAAAAGAGAGGCATTTCGAAAGTCTCATTAAGACTGTCACAATTACACAATTATGCAAATTTCTCTCTCTCTGTTTCTCTCTCACACACACACATTCTCACTCTCCCCCTCTCCTTCCACATCTTCCCCATCCTCCCTCTCCATTTCAACCAGCCTCCCTCTCCATTTCAACCAGCCTCCCTCTCCATTTCAACCAGCCTCCCTCTCCATTTCAACCAGCCTCCCTCTCCATTTCAACCAGCCTCCCTCTCCATCTCAGCCAGCCTCCCTCTCCATCTCAACCAGTCTCCCTTTTCATCGCAACCAGCCTTCCTCTCCATTTCAACCAGCCTTCCTCTCCATCTCCCCCACCCTTCCTCTCTCTCCTAATTGCATTATGAAATACTTTTATTCCAGATAGATATGTTACGTTTATGTAAATTGGACAAATAACTACCTCATTTTCTCGAAACAAAGTATTCTCTTGGAAGTCAAGTATTCGGAGAAGAGCGCGCCAAAGAATTTAATCAGCACCGAGTAAGCGACAGCCACCGAAGGCGCCTGTCAGATGGCCCGCTGCGGGAGCCGTCGCGTCGCAAGGATAACGAGTTGTTCTTCCCACGCTAATTGCATTCCGGGGCGGCGATAAGGGGCGCTGGGGCAGCGCGTGCGAGGTGCGGTGCAGATGACGGCCGATAGAGCGCCTCGAGAGTTACACGGTTCGCGAGGCAAGGCGCCCGTGGGACCTCCCGCCGGCACCTTCACGCGACGCCCGTGGCTCGGGCGCAATCGAAATTGCAGCGAGCACTGTACCACACATTGTTACTACCACTTGCAGATCGGTGTGTGAGGTTTGTTTCGACAGTAGCACACATTTTACTCTAAATATTCTATCACAACTAACACAAGCTAGAAGCACAGCAGGCGCCATCCACAAAACGGTATATATTCCCTTTACCTCTATTAAAATTATGCGGTTCCCTAATTTTATCACAAGAAATGAATTCTATATTTTCTGGATTTAGTACATTTTATAAGTATTGCAATATAAGTGATAAAACAGAATCAAACTAGATCCCAAATTGTTTGTAATCCTTAAAACATAAACACCATACATTATTAAAATTTTAGAGCAGAGTATCACTTTAGCCAACAATCACATTTCTATACTTTTGAGAACCTTCTAATAAAAAGAGAAACTTTTTTAAATTCTTACATATTTTAGTGTGTAGCTGAGCAAAATTATGTACTAGCATTTCGGCGAAGATCAGATCTACGTCATTAAAAGTAATAGCATTTCATAAAACAAAACTGAAATGAAAAAGACATTTTAAAAGAAGTACTTGTACTTTGCGTGAGAGCTGCGAGGAAAGCAGTGGCAAGCGACTCCTCTCAGGCAACCCTTGCGGGGGCTTCCTGAACCGCAGTGACACGCGGAGGAAAAACAGCACTTCATCACAAGCCACACGTGAGGACGGGAGTGGCGTTCATTATTTAATTACGCAGGCACGAGGAAGAGGGTAGGCGCGGTGCGAGATAGGCGTTTTGTGCGCATGCGCACCCAGGCGAGGCGCCTTGCTCCGACTGAGGCTACAGAGACGCAATACCTTTCTGTTTTTTTAAGGTCGCTTTTTAACTTCTAGGTCATATAGCGACCACTTTGATTATTAAACTGTAGGGGAAACTTAAAGGGAGAACACGTATGGACAACACACACACACACACACACACACACACACACACACACACACACACACACACAAACATCCATGCCCGAGGCGGGATTCGAATCTGCGATCCTCTGGTCCGAGACCGCTACTACACTACTGCCTTAACGATCTCAGCCATTGAATCGGCTAACCATTCTCTATTTTTATTTATTTATTGAAAGTAAAAAAAAATTAAAAACTGTACGACATGAATGGAGGAGAAGTTCAAACGAAAAGTTCAGTGAAGGGAAAATACAATCAATGAAAAGCTCGGTCGAGTGGATCAAAAGCAATCTGTGTAAAAAATGCGGTAAAATGCAGATCTGATATCTATATCTGTATTTTTAACTAGTTCCGACATTTTATTCATTTATTGTCATTTTACGCTTTAGAAAAAGTATTTATGAATAAGAATTTGTAACAAAAACACCATGTGTTGTGCAAAAAAATGAGTTGACAAACCTGCTGCACCCTGCTAACAAACTTTTTTTGATAAATTTTGTTTATTTGCACAGAAATATTAGGCAAATCCACTCATGAAGTTAATAATCTACTAACAAAGAGCTTGACAGTTGCGCGAAGAACTGCGGAGCCAGTTAACTCTTCAGGGTTATAGAAGTATATTGCACTTTATTTCCATTCTTGCAAGGAATGATAATTCTTACAGTATGAAGGAAATCTGAGATTAGCTTCTACATGAGGTACACTGAACTCCGTGGCAATGATTTGCACAGGAACTGCTCGTAAAAAATGAAACCAACTGCCTCAAAATTTGTTTGTTTGTGATAAAAGAGTGAAATAAAGAAATCGAGAAGGAACTTTTAATAATTGACAGCAAAATAGTCGCTTCCCGTCCTATCCTCTCCCTGCCCGTCTTAACCCGTCCCGCCATGACCCATCCCGTACCGCCCCGTCCTATTCCGTCCTGCCATGACTTGTTCCGCCCCGCCCCGTTCTATTCCATCCCACCGTGCCGTATCCCGTCCCACGATCACCTATCCCATCTCGCCCCGGTATATCCCGTCCCGCCATAGCCTATCCCACCCCGCCCCGCCCCGTCCTCTCCGTCCCACGAGCGCAGGGCGAATCGGCGGCGGGCGGGTGGGCAGCAGGCGCATCGCGCAGGTAATTAGCAAACACGCGTTCCGGCTTATCTTGAGCCACGCGACGGAGGCAGCGGCTGGGAACGACCGGCGCGGCGGGCTTTCCTCCTGGCCCTCCACTCGCACAGCGCACACGGCAAACTTTGTTACAAAATGAACGCGTGGAATAAAATGTTTCTCTGCGCAGGTGCCAGCAGTTTGAGAGGCAGCCCTACCCCCTCCACAGCAGGGATTGAGTACCACAGCCAAGACCGCACGTCTGAGGTGAACACCTGGTCACTGGCAGCCCCTCCTGAAACGCGCGCCAATCGCTGGGCGCCGACTAACCGCTGAGAAGCAAGAAAATCACGCTCGAAATAGGGGGAGGGGGATGGGTCCCTTACATCTCGAAAGGTAAAAAATAATTTCATGGTTGTTTTCTATTCAGTTTTTCGTCAAAGACAAAAAATCTATTTATGAAATGTGATCTAATACCGAGACGTCTTGCCTTTAATATAGAATGAAACATCATGAAAACAAATACATATTAGGATAAGGAAAAATTATATTTTCTGATATTTTTTTCATTCTTCATAAAATGATCGTGTGCATGCGCAGTGTATAGTTTGGGATTGCCGATCCACACTGTGCGTGCGGCGTTTCTCTAAACTTCCGGAATCGTTCACCAAACGAAGCTTGTAAGAGGTCTGTGTAAGAGATGTAATTTTCGTATCTTAAAGCTATGGAAGGTATGGATATCTAATGTGATAAAATCAGATCTTATTGCAATCAACGAGTCAGAAGAAATATACAATTATTCTAAAATATTGTCATGTCAATGGATTCAGAACATAAAATGTGTTCAGAAATTGGAGAGTAATTGCCTTCCGATATTATAATCTACAAAATGTAAGCCTAGAGTTGCGCCACCATATCAATAAATCACAGTTATCTCATATTACCGACAGGCGCTATCGTTCGTACAGCATGAGCAGTTTCCTTGAAGCGACACGTTTCCAAAACTGCAACACTATCGCAATAAAGCATTTTACGCGCTTGTAAGACAGCAGCGAAAACAATGGAGGCCTGAAATAATCTACAGTACAAGCTCGTTTTTATCTACGCGATAATTCGTACACGGTTGCTACAATTACGGCGAATAGCAGCGCTAATTTAATGGTCACAAGCAGGTCATAGTTATTTCTTTTTTGTTTTTTTTCCCTACCAACATCTGAGAGCGCGTTTCGCTCTGCAACGTGGAAACCCTTCAGCTGCTCGTCTTGCAACGGGCGGTAATAAGCCCGGCGCCCGCGCCTCTGCGCCGGGGGTCTTAACAACCGATCCGCCCGCCATAAAATGCAAAAAGAGGCACCGACCTTTCACAGGCGACCGGCGGCCGTTCGTCCTTCATGACGGCTGACGCCGCCGCCGCCGCTGCTGCTGCTGCTGCTGCTGCTGCTGCGATGTGGCGGCGGCGCGGACAACAAACACTGGCGACTAGACGAGTCCGTCGCCCCGCGGAGGAACTGGCTGCGCCCAGGAGGCGCTCGCGAGCGGATATGTTCCAACAACGACGGCGGCGGAGCCCTCGACAGTTGGCTCTGGAGTCGCTTTGATAGGGCTTTGGTCTCCTGTTCGTTCTCAGTGCTCAGATGTGCTGAGGAGGCGCTGGCGAGCGACAGTATTTGAACTACTGTGCGGAGTCAACAAAGAGCGATGAACCCCTCAGAAGCACTGCATATGAGCTTCTTCTACCAGATCTTGCCCCCAGACAGAATGCGTTATTAATGGAAATGCAATAAAAAGTCCTTCTCGTTAATTCCTCCTGATAATACACTCGACTACAGATTTATTGGTAATAATTCCTAGCGTTGTTTCGAATTTCAACGTTCAATACGTACAACTCACATGAGTAAACACACCGCTTTCTCGATTTGAAACTCCACAACTTTCACTTTTGTTAAATGTACTACTACTCACGAAGAAAGAGATGAAATTGCTTTTAAGACCTTACAGAACAATAAATATGCCGCCAAAACATGAAACATTAAGCACAACTTAATAATCGAATGTCGTATTTACACGTACAATGGCATAACTGTTATTCGACTAGGTATATAACCCTAAGTACAGACGATCCAAAATCAATCAGAGATTAATATTATTAATTAAACACTAGGAAATAATAATTACATCACACGGGAACACGCCACACTCGAAAGCACGAGCGATGTAGTAACGTTCGCACTAGTGCACTGTGTTTCACACTTCTTAAGCCACCATTTGCAAGTAAGAACCACGCCCTCACAACCGAATCCCGGCTGTGGTGCAGCGAGGGCAGGCCCGACGAGGCGGCCCCATCCCGCGAGCGTCGACGTCGGCGTCGGCACCGTCCGAAGGAGCGTCGCGACGCAGCCGCTCCTGCCCGCTGCCGTCGGCGCACTGGCTGGCGCTGGGCGTCGCGACGCCCGCCGCCGCGCGCCGTTCGAGCGCCCGCGCCGCCCCCCACCGCCGCCAGACGGCGCCCGCCGCGCGCAGGCGCACTAGCGGCGCCGCCAACACGCGGACGCGCGCGCCGCCTCTGCCAGTCTGCATAGCATTTGCTTAGCGTACATTGTCAGAAAGGCCATTAAATTGCATGTATACTGATGTATTAATATGTACATGAAAATTAGTGTACCTTGTACATTAAAGAGAACTTAGTGTATTTGTACATCAAGTTTTATGCTTAAATTAAAGTGAATATTGGTTTAATGTAGAGATTCTCCCGTGTCTCTTGCGTCGATATGTCTCATATTATATTCATATCATATATTCGTAACCCAAAGACCATCAAGATCATTCATTCCATAAAGCTTTGACTCTTGCATCCTAATGTACATGTGCACATTAAATTTAATGTAAGTTCATGACCATTATTGAATTCACGTTCACAATTAGTTTACGTTCATGTAATTTACATTAAAGTACTGTAGACATTTCTGATAGTGTAGCGTAATACGTTAGGCAACTACGCAACCAAAAGAGTTTTTCCATAATGTTTCATTTTAAATGAAATAGTTCACAACTGTGGCGGCACAACGGATAGTAAATTCCCATAATGTCGTATCCTCTTGACTCGCATTTCTTCGATTACAGCTGCTCACCAACCACTTCCTGTCTTGACAATTTGACAATGGCGCCGGATCTCATCTTCCAGCGGTGGGCGACGCTTACGGTACCAATGACTGTAGCAGTTGTTGCACCCGGAAACAAAATAATTAATCAAGCAAGCATGTGCGTAATTCAAATATTAAGTTGTTATTGATTTCCCTAGACCTGATACTATTTTTGTTGTTCGTTCTACTTAGTTTGTGGTAGTTGTATAAACTTTTAGAAAGAACTTCAAATTCATACTGAAAAAAGCGGTGTGTTTTCACTCTCGTGCGTTTAGAGTACTGTACGTTGAATTACCAAAAGTTTCTATTGATTCATCATTTCTGGGGGCCTCGTGGGGGGGGGGGATTGATGCCTTCATAAGTGACGCTTGGGTTTCCTCTATTCAGTACTGATGAGTGTAGTGATTCAAATGGATTGACAATTGCTGGCGATGTGTCACTACTTTCCATTGATACTTTATTCACAGTCACTTTCAGTTCTGTTAATTGATAAAACCAGAACCACATCCACCACGTAAGCTGAATGAATTTAAGAGTACTGAATACACCACACAATTACAGTAGCAATTCCATTATTGTTTTAGAATTTACTTAAAGGGAGACCGTATGTTTTATCTTGTCAATGTAAAAACATTTAACTTCATGATCCATTTCTCTGGAACACTCAAAGAACAAAACGAAAAATGTTTCTGTAATTTGGCTTGTGGACGTCACTTGTTTACACTGAAGTGTATATATGCACAATAATAACAGTTATAACTTCTTTTTTCAATTTCGCATTTTCCTTACGTTTTGTAATGAAGAAAAATTATAACACGCACTGAATGAAGATCCACACATACAGCACAGTAAGAGTACAGCACAAGTCCTAACAATCTGATAAAAATTGACATCTAGTAGTTTCTGATCGAATGGGTCAAATGTGCTAAATATTTAACTTTCAATAAAAAGATAACTTAATACCAAAACTCACTGGAAAATAACATTGTTTACAACAATAAAATACAATAAAGGCACTGCAAACAAAATACGCAATGAAAGTCCTACCAATGCATCGAACAGAAAATCCGCAGCAAAAACCACGACCATCTAAACCTATTATTTCTGAGTTATAAAATGTGTAATAAAGAAAACAAATTTCAACTGTCACATAGGTAAATATTAACATTTAAATTTCAAAGCATTATAATTGTAGTAAATGGGTGAACTTTATCCCAAAATGTCCACAAAAGTAAGGGATTTTCAATTATATGCAAATCATATTTTTTGACGTTTTCAGCCTAAAGTTTCCTCTTAAATTGTATTTAATAGATCATTAAGTATGACTTAAAATTAATGTATTTTAATTGGAGGAAGTGAACAAGAGAAGAAGGAATTGGCCTGAAAAACGCTAGGTATAAATGTACACTCGACTTGTGTATACATCACAATTTGTTAACATTTCCGTTACTGAACCTTCTGTGCTTGAATAAATATACGGCAGCATCTGCAAACACGCTCGCTATCATATGCTCACAGCACACTGCTAGGAGCCAAGTTCCATGACAGCTGATGTAACAGTGTGGCATCACTTGATCCGCCTCCGTGACATTTCGTTTGTTCCTTAATCCATCCATCACATTTTATCTTGCGGAGGCAGATATCAACGAACTCGATGCTCCTGAACGTTACATCACGCTACAGTAAATACTGATTACGTTATTCCTAAAGCTGGACTACACATTCTACTGCATTTGAATTTCTTTCAGACTACAGTTCCATGTAACACATCAATACATCACAAAGATTATCTACTGAAGAGCGTTGATTGATATATTTTTAGAAACCTTGAAAGCGAAAGTGTGATATATTCTCAAAATAAATTCCACCAGTTAACACATATTTTAGAACTTACACTAGAACACACATACGAGATAACAAGTAAGAAAGACACTTTTTTGATTCTGAAATCAACTTAAGTGTGAACGCTTGAATCACTCTTACATTTGCCATTCAAATTCAAGCGCATCCTTTCCATTCTTTTTTCCTACTAGCTCTGCCTTAAGTCATTTTATATTATCCCATTCTATTACCAGTGTTATCATATCAGAACAGTACATGTTACAAAGTTTAATGTGAATGTTCCCATTACATAGCTTTTATGTTGTCCGAACAAAAAGTATATTTGGTATCACTTCATAGCAGAGCAACAACAGAGAAACCAATCCAGAATAGCAACAGCAAAGAAAGAAGTCCAGGAATTCGATGACTTCTTTACAATCAATGTACAGAATTCTTAAAAGTGTTAAGTACCAAAGGTACTATTTTTTATGATTAGAAATGACGTTTTGAGTAAATATTTCTACAGAGACTCATAACGTACCAATTCCATTATCACGCTCCTCATGACATGAAGAATGCGATAATATTATTCCGAGCTGACAAATAATTCTTAAAATTCCTTATTAATGAGGAAAAGTTAGCTATGGAGGTGAAATCTTACAACATTCAGTCTTCAATTATTCCGTCTCTGCATTCTTTCTTCTTATGTAGATTACCTATTTCGAATGCGCGCAGAAATTCAAGGACAACTATGCAGCCTGTGGTCAAGTGAGATGCGTCTATGGTTCTGTTACATACTCAGGAACTCGAAAACAAATAACAAAAAACAATGAAACTGTTGACAATTTGACTGAATATTCAAAAACTTGATTGTATACGAGGGTCGGTTAAAAAGTAATGCCCCACATTTTTTCTCCAGAAATATTTATTGGAATTACCTGAAATTTGCGTACAGTATTAATACATAATTATTCGACTTGCTCTATTTTTCCACATAGTTTCCACTGACTTGTAGAGCCTTGCGCCAGCGTGAAACAAGGGCGAACATGCCTTGCCGGTACCAAGTCCTTTCCTGACGACGAAGCCTTTTCTTCACTTTGGGTCATCTTCAATCGCATCTTTCCTCCGCGAATAGCGATTTTCAGTGGCCCAAAGGGATGGGAATCGGAGGGGCTAAATCCGGACTGGTAAGTAAGGTAGATGGAGAAGCACAGTTTATGTTTGACAGTGCTTCTCTTGTTACGACACTTGTGTGTAGCCGTGCGTTAGCGTTAGCTTTATGCACAATTCTTCTGGGATTGAACTCGCGTGAAATCCTTCTTCAGGATTTTCAGAGTGTTGATGTAAGGATTTTAATTGATGGTACTGCCTTGTGCATAACATCAACATGAACGATACCATCAATATCCCAAAATAGAGTGATCATCATGTCAGGACTCGTCGCTGTGGCGGGATGTCCAGAGCGCGGCTAATCATGGAGATCGCATTCTTCACTTTCCGAAGTTCTAAGGCGTTTAACCAAACGTCCAACGGTACTCCTGACGACAGCAGAGGTATCAGACACTACACACAAGCGTTTGTGGATGTTCACAACAGTTTCCTTCTCCGCAATGAGAAACTCAATCACAGCTCGCTGTTTGTAACGTGCCTCATCTACAGCCGACATTTTAACAGGTCGTTAAGGAACTACCATCTATAGGAAATACTTGAAACTTCGTATACTAACGTTGAAAATACGAAACTTTCACGGGTTAACAACTACAACTGTCTATCTTTATTATTGCATGAAGGGGAAAATGTGGGTCATTGTTTTCTGATCGATTCTCGTATTATTCTGCCTATTCTCATCCTGTGAGTTTCGGCTGAATTCTCGTACTCAGTAAGTCACTGCTTATGACACTACTGACGTCATGTGACAGCAAGGCTGCAAGAAAGTGGCTCCCGCCGTTAAATATTTGCTACTTGTTTTATGAAACAGCATTTTTTTGATATTCTCGGAATGTAAATCACCTTTGTTCCGCGTATCCGCATATACCAGAACGTTCAATATTCGTGAAGATTGTTTTGTTAAAATATTTAATTTATTGTAGTGTATTTTATAGCCGATTATTCGAGTATTTTTGCTCCAGCAGGCAACTAGTATATTTTTATTCCCTGCCCAAAAAATCGGAATATTCGTTGGTTTTAGATTTTTAGAATTCACATTCGACGAAACATTCTTCCCGATCCTACCAGGAAGCAAGATTCTCAAGATCCTAGTCACGTCATCCTCCGCGACCGCCAGCCCAGATAAGATTATAGGCGAGACCTCCGCGCAATGTCCCGTCTCTCCGTGTCTCCAGCCCAAGTGCTTTTAAGACCTGCAAACAACCTACTATTAGCGGCGCTTTCGCAAGATTCATATCACGTACAGCTCACCAACCAGCATCCGACATAATCGACATAAATTTTACGATAGCTGTGGGAGCCCCATTCCGCAAGGCATGGGCAATCGCCAGCGATGCAGTCAGCGCGCGAGCGACGTCGACTGCAGTTAAAGGAGATGACTCGCTCCACGACAGCGCACGCCGACGCACGCACGAAGCGAGCGAAGTCGCTCTACCAAGCTGTCAAACCATTGGCGAAAATCGGCTACCGTCGGGACTTGAACCCTAGTACAGCCTGAGAGAGACACGGCAGTGACAACAGATGTTACCCTGAGCCATCTTTCCCGGTAGGTAATGTGAGCATCATGGAAAGTTGAGTCTTTTATCAGGAGCCACTCACACGGATTCCTTTCACCGTATCTGGCACACTTGGCCTGTCAGAGCTTTTCTTTTCTTCACATAGCTGTAGAAACTAAAACGATTGTAATGGAAAGTTATTGCTTCATTTTTGCCCCGAACATGAGATCGCACAAAGCTAGCCATGAGCCACCAGAGAGGCCATAGATTGAATCCTAACATAAATCAAACGAAACAATAATAGGGGTAATAAAGTCAATAATAGGGATGATCGTAATAATAGAGTCCGTGTCTTTTAAATGCTTACTTCAGTGTCGTGAAATCTTCCATTAGTGCTCCATATTTTCTTCTCTTTCGAGACGAGTGCAGTCGGAACAACGCAAGAAGACTTGTTTAAGAAATCATACTAATATTCTGCGGTAAAATAGGAATAGTACCAGCCTTATGGCCGGTACACTCGAGTTAATACCATATGAAACTTTAAACCTCACCCACTGAGCGTCACTTTACATTTTTGCATCGTTCCTTTCTTCAGCAAAGATGCAGACGAAACCAAAAGAACATAAATTATAAGAAACTTAAAATTTTGAAGAACTTCACATATTTTTTTAAAGGCCAACGACACTTAGAAATGTTCAAGTTGTATAAATAATTTTACAGCAAATTTATACAACGCAATATTATTTAATATAGTTGTGCATCTGAACTGATTGGAATACCGAGAGTTTTGTTCCTTAGATATCACACAACTTTCACTTTCCTGGATGCATTTTTCTCGACCGCCATATTCTTCACCAGCGCGAAACTTCACGCGGAGTGTGGTTCCCGAAACAACTGTGCCCCCCCCCCCCATGGGATCTCTGAACTGGGTCTATCGCTGGGAGCTTCAGCGCCGATCGAACAAGCGAGCGATCGAGCCTCTTGGCGGGAAAACTCCGCCCGCCCGCCCGCCCGCCCGCCCACCGCAGCCACCGCGCATCCGCTGCCAGAACTTTCCACTTCTGCGGGTACTCCTCTCCTCCCGCCCTCCTCGCTGTCCCGGACGACACGTGGCCCAAGACAGGCCCCGGACCCACGCCCACCGACGATAAAAATGACGAGTTGAGTGACGGAGACGGTAAGATCTGGAAAGCAAGAATATGATACATATATGCATGCATGAGATACACAGTGAAAGAGGTAAGAAACGGGCGAGACAACAAGAAATTAGGTTTATAGACTGGAAGGTAAGAAGATACAAGAATATACTCGTATTATGTAAACGTGTCTATTCTAACGTGACTGTGAAGTTATATTTCACAAACATTTTTGAACCACTCAGAGAGAGTGAGTTTTCGGGTATCTTTTTTGCAGCAATTGCTCCCTAGTTTTGCACAAATACTTTTTTTGCGGTCAACAAAACACGGTAGTTACCTAAAATGTTACCTAAAATGTGTTTTTTTTCCTTTCTCAAAATTTATTTTAAACAAAGCGCAATGTATCTAGGCAGCAATGTAGCGGGTCGAAGTTAGCGGGGCAGAAAGGCAGGAAGCCGAGCGCGAGGGGAGGGAGGAGGAAGACACGGGAGAAGAACGCGAAGCGGGAGACACTGTCGGAGTAAGAAGACCGAAAAGGTGGCGACAAGGGTGGGAATGCTTAATAAACGATTGTGACGAATAAATACTCGGGTAGTCAGTTTGTAAGATAATAAAAAGAACGATATCGAACGATTGATAAAAGTGATTTGTTTTGATTGATAATTCCGGGCGCGTCAACTGCTAAGGTCATAAAGTACCGTAAAGGTAGTGAATATTTTTGTTGTGAGAAGCTGTTATCTTCTCTCGCTGGATGACGAGATCCGGCGCCGACCTACGTCGTCTGGAAGGGATTTTCCCAAACCACCGGCGAGGCACCGCCGCAGACGGGGCAAGCTCTTAGCTCTCGACTGCTGTCCCGACAAGTGTGGTAGTGTAGTGCATATGAGCGTAAGGATGTGTAAGTATTCGGCGAGGATAGGGCAAGAAAGAGGATTGAAAGATCGCGCGCGACCGGTGGTCTGTTTTCTAGGGTGCTGTTCTGGCATTCGCTTGGTGTTAATCACATAAACCACGGAAAAGTACCGATCACAGCAGCCAGTCGCTAGAATTCTCCAGCTGAATTCGACCTAGCTATCTTTCAGCTAGGCAGCTAGTGTCGAAAATCCTGCCACTGTCGTGACTCGAATCCCAGGACCTCCCAGTAAGAGATTTGATTTGATATGGATATTAAAGAATGCGAAGACAGAACGAAGACAGAAACGAAGAGCAAAGCGAGTCACAGCAGATGGGAAAACAATCGCAAATGAGCGGCGACGGCGTGAGTCAAAACACAATTCACATTCTCAAAAATACGGACGAGGCGAGAAGAGCGAGGCGAGGAGAATCGGGCACTGAAGCCAGGGGATCATAGAAGTCAGGGCAACGGGCGGAGACAACGGGCGAGGCCAAAGGCGTGACGGAAGCAGGGGCGAGAGGGGGGCGGGGGCAGAGCTGCGGGTGGAGACAGTGATGCGGGGTGGGTGCGGGTGTGAAGGGCGGCTGGAAATCTGTCGCCACGGCCGCCGCTGAGGGAATCTTGAGGCTTTGGGAATCGATATGGGCCGCCGCGCCGTCATCCGCGCAAAAAGAGTGCCGACCGTGGAGCCGCTCGGGGCTGGGGGCGAGGGACCCAGGCTGAGCCGCATGCCACCGCTTATTGCCCCTCGCAGCAAAAAGGCGACGACCCGAGCGCCTTGTGGGGCCTGCGCCAAAGCAATGTCCGCGCGTTGCCAGCCCTGGGGGGACATAGATATTTTATCGAAACAATTACAAACATTTTTTTCTTCTTTAAAATTTCAAAAAAGCAATACAAATTGTTGAAAAAAATAAACCAAATAATGGCAGGATGATTTATTCATCAGGTAATCCAGAACAAGCAGACAGTTAAAGAATATGCTTGTCCTACTAATCTAATTATTAGTACTCTAATTACATTAAATCTAACTCTTACTAGTCTCTATTTTTCTTACTTTTTTCGTTTTTGTATTTCCATTTTTGAAAAGTACAATGTCCATCCTTCACCACCAATTTCTAGATTCATTTTGCTTTTCTATATATTTTCTCTTTTCGTTTTCATTTTCGCTTACTTTTGTTTTCCTAAATATTTTCAATTTTTTATAAAGAAGAAATTAATAGACATTACAATTATTACCCTTTACAAAAGAACGATAAATCAATTGGGAAAATTTTTGAGATCTACAAATATTTCTAACGCAATTTTGAGTGATATTACATTATGTTGATCTTGGGAATAAGCATCATTCAGGCAAATGGTGAAGATTTTGAGGACAACACGCAATAGGATATAAAACAGGAAATATCAAAAACTGAATGTTGAGCAAGGCTGGGAAATATACTATTGTTGAAAAAAGTAATTAAAAATGTACACTCCCATCATTATACAACACGTACGTATATGCATTTTGCATCAGAACGACCACTTACTGTTGAATTAACTGGTACAATTTCACAATCCGTTATTCTGTTATCGTCTCGACATTTCAAAATTTGATGCCCTTAAATTATTACACACATAACGGAGTTCAGAAGGGGAACATTTAGCTCACCAGTTCCTGAGGTCATGAACCCATAAGCATGCGGGATAAACTCGTCACATTACGCCATAAGTGGCCTTCACAACCACGAAAAACTCTCCTGAATTCAAATAGCTCTCTACGACGCACACATCGACTCATCTTGTGTGGTAAGCTAATGAACTGAGAAGTTTCTACATAGTGCGGCGTTTATCCAAGTACTCGAAAGTTATGCAAAGTTCACTTGGAGTGACCACAGCATTTGGCATCCTTCCAATACTACGTACACATATTATTAAGCATTATTAAAAGTGCAGTAACAATCTTGTAAATTTCAATTATCTTAACAAGAAACGCTCTCACAGCGGGCCACAGTCGCTGTTGCATGTCGCAAATAATTTCATAAAATTAAAACACGTGAACGCCAACAGGGTCTTCTTATGCACTGGAGCCAACTTCATAAATGCGAGTTACGACGTGTCTCGTGGGGAAATTACGGCGATATCCTCGGAGTGACAGGCGGAGGGGGCGTAATTCTTATTTTACAGTCAGCTTTTAGGGACAATAAAGCCCGGGCTGGCCCGGCGACTCGGGACCCGAGGGCGCGGAGGGGTCGGGGGGACGGTGTGGGGCGGAGGCGGGACATGTGGGGGCGGAATGCGGGAAGGGGCGTGGGAGTGAAGGGAGCAAGGTGTTGCGGGAGGGGAAGGGAAGGCTCGGGATGGGGTCAAAGGCGGGGTGGGGAGGGGAGGGGCGGGGGGAGATGGGGCGGGATGGGGCGGAGTGGGGTAGGGAGCGGTGAGGTGGGACTGGATTAGGGTGGTGTGGTGTGGGTGGGCACCCCGCGTGATGAATGGCCACCCGGCCTCGCGCCCGCTCTGTAAATCCCCGCAGGCGGGACAAGCGCGCCATCTGCGCGACAGGCGGCTGAACCCGCGGGGCGGTGTTCGCAGCCTGAGGGGACAGCTCTCGTTGTCACTCGCCTGGCACGCGGAGACTCCCGCGGCCGCGTTCTGTCAAGTCTGGGTCTTTCGGGAGGTCCCGCGGCCTGGGCAATAAAACATACGTCTAGCATGACGCCCTCAAGAAGGTTGAAGGAATGGGATGTTATTGCTTACGACGCGGTGTCTCTCCGCTATCATCATCACCGGATTGATATTAACGTCGGTATATGGTTTATCAACGTTCCGTCCCCTCATTTTCAAATCATCTCATTTTTATCGGTTTCAAATTCAAAGGGCCTCGTCATCAGCTAAATTGAACGAGAAATATCAATTTTGGAGAAAATCAGCTGAACGGTTTAGTCGCTAGCGTTGTCCACAGACGGACAAACGTTTTGCGGCCATTCAATTTTTAGGTATCAAGGAGACACAAAACATGGATTCTGGCTACACCACGTGTTGCAGGACTTTTTTCTTCTAAATTAAGCAACTGGATTTATCCATTTTTTTCGTTACCAGGACGCTGTAATTAGAGTTTTTCTGACGAAAATTATTTTTGTGCAGTATTACATAACTTTCTCTCCACTCCGTAGCGAGAAAGTAAAAATAAAAAAAAACTATGTTTATTTATACGACAAGTACCATGTGTTTATCTTCTTGACTGACAACATTACAAGTTTGCTTTTGTAATTAATACTAATAGGGAGAAAATCAATACAAAATGATATTCAATGTTTATATTCCGGTATACAATTCCAACGATTCTTGCGCATCTGCAGTTTCTTGCATTGCCTTTGTCAGCTGCACAGTCTTCTCGTGTCAACTTTCACGGAACAATTTCCCATTATAATTCACGCTCCTCACTGTGAAGTTTAGCTATCATTATAACATTTATTCCATATTCCGAAGAATGTTTCACTTTTTTTTCGCAAAACTATTGGCACAATCTTTTTCCTTCATTTTCACAAGGATAATATTAGCAACATATCGATATCTTCTAAACAGTATTTCCACACATTACTGTATTCCCAACAACTGAGAAGAAAAATAATTGAAGTTCTGGACTTTGGGTGTATCCGGGTTCAGCTCAGAATACTTGTTTGTATGGCAGGAAAGGATGACTTTGGTTGTTTTTGTGCATTATGTCATGGACTACAAGCAAAGTACACATTTCTTCCTTTAAATCATTTTTCATCAAATATGGTCTCACTTAGGGTGTTTTTGCAAACAGCGATTCATTTAGATGTTTTACTTTTTTTATTTACAAATGAAAATAATTTTGATTTCGCAGGTTTCCGGACGAAATTATATCAGAAATCCCTTTAGAAAGTTGCGATGAAACAATACGTAAGTCAATCATTTAAGTGTCTATGAAAGTTCTTAACTATTAAGAATTCCTACAAAAGTGAGAAATATGGTCTAAACATACAAGAAATTACTGTCGCGCGAGAAAATAAAATTACAATCACGAGATTATCCACATTATTACCAGTGAGTTACGAATATTTGGTGACGACAGCTTGAACTTTTGAAAATTTGGTGACGTCAACTTCAACGAGCGTCATCCGTACTGACGACAGACCTGCGTTCGTCACTTCTCCTTCCATCACCCGCCGCCTCCCTCGTCTCTAACCCGCCCCCGCTACGTCGCCTGCCGCCCTACCCTCGCCTTCCATTGTCCACCACCTTCGCCTGCCCACTACAAGAAACTCCCTCGCCTGCCGTCCGTCCACCTCTCGCCATACATTGCCCGTCGCCACTGTTGCCGCCCCCGCACTCTCTTCTCGGCTCGCCCTCCAGGCCGTTTGCTATCAGCCATGCTCTGCCTGCTGCAGCCTGGTGATGGACTGTTGCCCTTGGGGTTGGCGACGGCGGACAACCCATGGGGTTGGTGGCGGGCAGTGACAGGCGTGTGAGGGGCAGCAGGCAAAGTGCGACGGGCAGGTGGCCAGCGGGTAAAAGAGGTCGGGCGGATGGAAAAAAGAGCAGACGGGTACAGAGCGGGCAGGCGGGTAGAGAGCGAGGAGGCGGGCAGCGAAAAGAAAGAAGGCGGGCAGGTAGAACGAGAGTGGGTGAGTAGAAAGCGGGAAGGCGGGTAGAAAGACGGTAGGGGATAGAAAGATAGCGAGCGGGCACATGGGAAGCGGAAAGAAAGAAGGCGGGAAGGTAGAACGAGGGTGAGTGGGTAGAAAGAGGGCGGGTGGGTAGAGAGCGGGCAGGCCGGCAGCGGAAAGAAAGGAGGCGGGTAGGTAGAACGAGGTCGGGTGACTAGAAAAGGGGAAGGCAGGAAGGTAGAACGAGGGCGAGTGGGTAGAAAGAGGGTAGGCAGGTAGAACGAGAGTGGGTGAGTAGAAAGAGGGAAGGCGGGTAGAAAGACGGCAGGGGATAGAAAGATAGCGAACGAGCAGATGGGCAGCGGAAAGAAAGAAGGCGGGTAGATAGAACGAAGGCGGGTGAGTATGTAAAGGGAAAGGCGGGAGGTAGAACGAGGGCGGGGGTAGAGAACGAGCGGGCAGGTGGACAGCGGAACGAAAGAAGGCGGGTAGGTAGAACGAGGGCGGGTTAGTAGAAAAGGAGAAGGCGGGAAGGAACGAGGGCGGGTGGGTAGAAAGAGGGAAGGCGGGTAGAAAGAGGGCGGGCGGGTAGAGAGCGGGCAGGCGGGTAGCGGAAAGAAAGAATGCGAGCAGATAGAACGAGGACGGGTAACGAAGAGGGTAGGCGGGACGAAAGAGGGTAGGCGGGACGAAAGAGGGTAGGCGGGACGAAAGAGGGTAGGCTGGAAGAAAGAAGGCGGGCGAGCGGGCGCGCGGGCGGGCGGGCGCACGCCCACTCTTCCGCGCGCTCATCTGCCGGTCACGAAGCGACGGCGTTGGAGCCCGGCCCGGCCAGGCCGCCAATGAATGGCTTCATTAAACCTGTTTGGCAGACAGTCGCCTTTTAGCGCCACTTACCCACGTGCCGAGAGCACTTAGTGCACAGGCGCAAACGCCTGCCTTCCCGCCCGCCTCCGCCTCGCACGTGCACGTGGCACGGGGGCGACGCGGTGCGAAACGGTCGGGGACGCTGAGGAGGCGAAAGTGGAAGTGGAAGCAACAGTCGAGGTGGAGGTATGGGGAGATGTAATAGGTGGAGGTGGACCCAAAAGTGAAAATGGAGACAACGATCAAGGTAGAGCTACGGGTAGAGATAGGATAATAATAGATGAAGGTGGACATGTAGGCGAAAGTGGACGAGAAGGTTCAGATGATTGGAGTGGAGGTATGGTTAGAGGTAGTGCAAGTACATGTGGAGGTGGAGGAACGGGTGGAGACAGGAGGATGGTAGAGGTAGAAACAAATGGCAGTACTGGCGGGTGCGAGAGCGGCGGTGGAGGCACTGACGTTGGCGGGGGAGGGGGTGGGGACGCAGTCGGAGACGGGAGTAAGGATGAGGGGCGGAGATGGAGGGCTGATAGGGAGCGGTCGGTGGCGGGTTTGGGGACAAACAAGAAGAGGTCGGAACGGTCGGGGGTAGGGGCGTGGAACGAGGCGTACTTTGGGACAGGGTTTGAGGAGCGCCGTCCAGCCGCTGGGGGCTCTATTCTCACTCGGGCCAGGAATATCCTTCT
The DNA here is from genome assembly GCA_011170035.1 of Teleogryllus occipitalis. Classification (NCBI taxonomy): domain Eukaryota; kingdom Metazoa; phylum Arthropoda; class Insecta; order Orthoptera; family Gryllidae; genus Teleogryllus; species Teleogryllus occipitalis. The sequence goes on along the minus strand of BLKR01001869.1, from coordinate 36,008 downwards.
AACCGAGCGTGGTTGTGTTGCACGAGAAGCAAATACTCAAGTGCTGCTTTGTACTGCTCACGAGTCCGCGCCTCGTAACAACCACTTCGTTATTGCCTCATTGCGATTCCCGCTGCCGGCGGAAAATGCGACACGAAATAATTGGAGACTGACAGTGAGAATTTGTTAGCTCCACTTCCTCTTTCCCTAATTAGAAGAGGATTTGGCACCATCCACGGAGTGAAGACAAAACTTAATTTCTTAAAATTCACTCAAATGAAATATAAATGTTATATATAAAAGTAAATCGCTGGGTTTTATTGTTTAATTATTGTTTCCGAACGCGTCAACGTCTAACGTCACTAGTCTCGTGAGTGTAGTTCATTTTTTAAATCACGGGAGGTTGCGGTGATTTTCAACTTCAGGGTGACAGATTCAGCGCCGACTTATACGTCGTCTGGCGGGGTATATCGCTGTTCTTTTTTCGAGAAATCTCTTAGCAGCCCCTAGGATCGCATAGTTTAATTAGACCTTTTGGGGGATAAAGTGGCAAATGACACGTGGAAATTACACGCTCGCTTCTTGAAAGCCTATTTTCCCTCACCTAAAAAAAAAATTTAAAAAACAAACATGAATGACCTTTAAGTTTTCATGAAGTTATCACGAACTGTGTGCAAGACACTCATCTTAGAATCAGAATTTCATTTGACAATAGTTACTATCACTAAACACCCATGGCGCATGTTTGTATGCATGTGTCTGAGGCGTAGCAGTTGTGTTCCGAGAACCGAGAAGTGCGGACCAGGACGTGTAGAGTGGGGGAGTTTTGGAAGCCTCTTGTTCCGCAAGCGTGCGCTGAAGAAACTCCGAGAATTCACAAGGCTCCACTCGCCATTACTCATACTCGTAATCCGGCGGGCGGGCGCGGACCGGAGAGCGCGGGAAAGCACAAGAGGCGAGAGGTGTCTGCGCCGCGCCGGGATGAAGGTCTCGGCTGCCCACCCACCCGCCGTCACCATCCACAGTCTGTAAATGCCCATCACCGCCGGTCGAGCGATGGCGGTGACGGCGGGTAGAGTGTGGCGGGCAGGCGGGCGGGTTCAAGGGCGGAGTACGCCCAGGCGGCCGAGACCGTGGCGGTGTTCGCGCTGGTCGTTCCAGTCAGAAACACCGGCCGGCTGGCTGGCTCGCGGCCCTCGCCTGAGCCCAAGCGCACTCATACATCCTACAATACTCTCTCTCTCTCATATAAAGTGTAAGGAATGGTCCATAAATTACGTAACGCTAAACAGAGGGAGAGGGTCTTAGGTGGCGTTACGCTGCGTTAAATCGGAATAGGGTGTACCAATTAAGTATTACGTAACTTTGATATTTTTTTTTTAGATTTTTCAACATTTGCTGAAATAATTCCTTTTTTGAGTTCTGTACTAAAACATTAAAATATCAACTAATTAATTTGTTTTAAAACATAAAAATACTAAAGCTATTAGTTGTAATTGTTACAATAAATAGAAATACGAGTATTTTTTCAACTTATTTTTAAATCTGTAAGATTACAAAGAAAATATCGAAAATTGATACGAAGTATATTCTATGATCAATAGTATCCATTTATAGAATCCATTTAAATTGGTGCTGTAGCCTCTCGTCCATGCATCACCCACGACGAACGCAAGCGCACTCATGCATCCTATAATAATACTCTCTCTCATATATCGTATAATACTCTCAGAGCGCACTCGGCTAGGGTAGTGCGTGTTGTGCGATCTCTGTAGGTACCCTCGTTGTGTGATCTCTGTGGGCAAAACCGAAAGGGGGTCACTTATTTTCTAATAAAATAATGCAGTCTTTGGTCATGTGAAAGGTGTCTATCTATGATTTCATTAGGCAGCCGGAAACTCGGAGAAAATCCAAAAACAATGAAACATTGAAGCATTTTCGATATCGACTAGAAAATACAAATAAAAATGCTGTTCCGGTTATACTGAACGATAATTCTCACACTCAGTACGTCACTAATTAAGACGCAGCTGACATCACGCGACAGCAAGGATACAAGGAAGACACCCGCCAATACTCGCCAATAAATCTCTGCTGCTTGTTGTATTACACAACAGCGTTTTCTTAAATATAATTGGTATATACAGCTCTATTATACAATATATAAACTATATTGTCTTGTTGAAATCCGTTTTTTAAATATTTCATTTATTGCCGTGTTATTGGAGATTATTCTATTTGTGTTTCTTGAGCAGTGCTCATTCTAAATTTTGTTCAGTAGCATTTTTGGTGCTGCAGGCCACTAGTACGAGTATATAGCAATCGGATAACCTGCTTGTGACACTCTGACCGACCGTCCGTGTCTCTCGCACGGCGAGACTTCTTCCGGTCTAACACTGGAAGCGAATGGTATACAAGTGGGAAACTGACTATCTCTTCCTGATCCTTCAAGAAAATTCTTATGAGAATAATAGTTTTTGAGGCTCTTAAAGACCTCTCACGCGCTTCGCAGGAGCTTTAAGGCACTTCCAGAGACGATCAATCGCTCATTCGATTCCTCTCATCGAGATGAATGGATTGACTCTTATTTTTAGACTATAAAGAGATTACTATTTGAATATTACTGTTTGTTACATGTGAATCATTGTTTTAAAAATAGGACTACGTTATAATATGGTTAAAATATTATTTTTATTGCGCACTTTAATTTATGGTTTACACAAAAAAGTTAAAAATATTTTCCTCCTTAATTCCGATTTCCACTTCTTCAGGAAAATAGGTCTATTTGAAGTTAGTATTCATTACCCTCTCTCTGACTTACTGTCATCCTGTCTTTCTCCCGACGTCTCAATTTTGATAAATCTGTAATCATGAGGCGCCCCGCGTTTTAGTGCCACGGGCCTCGAGGAACCTTAAACCGGCCCTGCTCAAAGCTACACAAGTGGTAAATCGCTATGAATTACAGTACTGCCATTTTGGATAAAGGAGAATCCGTAGGCAATAATTCATAAGATTCACGATAGTTAATCCTAATTACGTAATGAGTCTTACATTTAAATAAAGTTCCCTCATCGATAATTTTTCATGCACCTCTGTAGCGAAGATAGACAAGCCAGGCAAGTGTATGGTGTTTAAAATGTCCTTCTATGATGCATGTACCCAGCACAAACAAAACATTTCAACGTTAAAGTACCTTCCGGAAGCGCCGAGCTAAGCTCGTTTACAGTATGGAATGAAATGCGGGAGGCTGCACAGTCGCCTTCTAGTCTCAGCAGCCAGCAGTCTCCCAACACGGCGTTAACTCTCAGGTGTGGCGATGATGATATTGATGACGATAATAGAAAGATGTGAAGAGTAATGAGAATGAAACGGGGTAGGTAGTGCAATGAAAGATAGTTAGAACTGCTTGAAAAGGCAAATTGACCACTTAGTGAGGAACCACACCCACTTAATAATAAAATTATTTTTGAGAATCCTTTGTAAATTTGTGCAAATGCTGTTACTCTGTAAAAATATTAAATTATGCAAATATTGAATTCATCAAGGTTTTTGTTATTCTTATCCCCGCGTTGTTGCGAGAAATTTGCGAATTCTTTCTCGTAATTAAAGCTTTAAAAAATACATGTTAACGAAGATGAAAAAAATAATTGGAGCTAAGACTTCTTGGCAAAGAAAAATGATAAATATTTGACCTACATCTAGATTTTTATCAATCCACAATGTTTACTTATACAGCAAATAAGGATGCGACTTAAACAAATCGAGCGGTTCCTGTGAGTAACCACAATTTTGTAAGTAATTGCGAGCCTAAAATTGTTTCCTTTTGTCCATACCAAATTGAAATCAAATCGACTCATTACCCTTGTAATTTTGCATGCGTTTTCCTCCGGGGGTCTTGAGGACAATTGGACACATAAGTACATATCAGGTTTTAATAGAAGAATCGTTGCATAACGGACATGAAGATCATCCTCAATCGACGCATAAAGAAAGGTCAAGTAACGTGGCGAACGGAATCCTATTTCGCCCTTCTCACTGACTGGCATCCAGCCAAAGGAAACACTAGTTGGCCCTGGTTTCAAACTTCACAAACTACTAATACAAAAGAAACATGTAATGCTTTCGAATGAATATCCAAGTCATCATCAAATTAGAAAGAAATTAATCCAAAAAGTTGCATCAAACATCTCTTAGAGCAATATATTTTTATTTATTAATTCACATACCAAAAATATTAAAATTAAATTTCAAATAAGATTGGACCACAAATATTTTGATCAGCGTTCTATCCATGTTAGACCTATTTCGTTCTTGCATGGCAACGACTTCTTACAAGTTTCTCACTAAATAAGCGGATCACGATCAAAGGCGAAGTTATCTTTGAACGTTGGAGTTACGAAAAACACACACACTGCAGCCGAAAAAAAGAAATAGCAGATTTGCGAAAGAAAATGCAAAGCAATTAAGTTGATTAGGACATTACAGTTTATCGCAACGGCAATGCAGATAACAACCGCAAAGCGAAAACCCGAAATAGCCTTTTATGTCCGTGTCCACATTCTCGCTTTTAGATATATCTCCCGCGAGTCGTGAACTACACTCGACGGGACAATCGAACACGGCGGCGGTAGTGGCGGCGGCGGCGGCGGCGGCGGCGGCGGCGGCGGCAGGGGCGTTGGCGGTGGCGACGACGGCGGCGGCAGCGTTTGTGGGGTGGGAGGGAAATGGGGTATGGGAGGGGGAATTGGGTCAGCTTCCTATCGCGTTATTTAATCGATCCAATATAATTAACTCAGTACCTAACGCCGTGTTATATCGCAGGCGGCGCTTTTGCAAACAGATTCAATTGAGGGAATTCCCCGCGCTGCCCACAGCGCCTGCGAGTGGCCCCCTGCACGCCGAAGCAGTGGGCGATTTGCATTGCGGTTCTCGTTGGATCTTGGTACGCATACAATTAGTGGCCTGGAACAGCAAAAATTCTGCTGTCGAATGTGTGAAAAATGGGGTCCTGGAGCAGCAAAAATGGCACACGTGAATTCGGAAACGTCTTTCTTAGATGAGTCGTAAGGAGTGAGGCAAGAAGTATGGGAACATAGTCATAATATAATGTATTAGAAATTGTGAATTAACATGATCAAATTTTTGTATTGTTCTGTCAAAATTGAAACTGTTTGAATATTTCTTGTAATTTCTAATCTTCCTCGGTATCTAACGAAACACCTCTGACATCACTGGCATCTGTCACAAGATCAGAGATGCTTAGTTTTCAGTCAATTTATGAGTTTATTCCAAATAACTAATACAAATATTGAATGGTTTCTGAAGGATTGTTTTTTTTTATTAAAAATAGTTGTGTTCCCTTCCTTAGTTGTAGCTTTCTACTATGAGCTCAATTTCAACCCGGATGGCCCCTGTGGCCGCCTGTGGAACATTCAGAGGCCTTCACGGCACCCCACCGCTCCCAGGGTCGATGTCCCAGGAGAGAACTCCCGTATATCCCCGAACGAGGTAGCTCTTGGGTTCATTTGACCTTTACATGCATTATTGCCCGATGTAGTCTGAGGGCCCATATTTATCCTTGTATTTGGTAGAGATATGGGCCATATTTATATATGGTCAATTCCTCGGCGCGCACGAGGAATAGTTACACTAGTTGCCGGACATTTGGGAAAGATAAACGTACACAGGTGATAAAAGAAGTACTGGGAATTCCTCCACACCGCAAAAATAACAAAAATATCCATGGGGCTATGTGAGATTCGGAACCCCCCAACCATGCAGTCCATGTTCTTGGACGCTCCTCCCTCAAACCGCGTCACCCAGCCGGGTTTTTACTTCTCAAGTCATCTGCATACTTGGTCATCTATCACACGATGAGTGCCGGAAATTTGGAGGTTATATAGAATTTGAGAGAACGTAGTGTTTACACCCTTTCCGCATTTTTTGTACGCTAGATACAAAACATTTTCGTAAATCCATGTCTCAAACTTGTTCATATACGTATTGCCGTTTTCTTCACACAATCCATATTTCTATGAAAACGTTCGTACAGTGTTTGGATCATATTGTTTGTGTTTTGGAAAATGATTAGAATTTTATTTCGAATAAGACGTGAAATTATGATTACCATGACCCCTTCAAATTTAATACATTGTATTTATATATAATATTTCTGGGAAAGAAGACTTCTTCGCCAGATGTGAACTGTGCAAGGAACAGCTGCCCGGCACGGCACACCGTTCGGGACCACTGTGCTGAGACGCCGCGGCTGCCGCGCAGAGATCGCAGATCAGAGTGGTTCTGGTCCTGGAGGGCGCGCTGGCGTCGGCGGAGCGTTAACGACTCCGCCACGAAACGGTCGCGTCCTTGTCAAGCCAGTGGAGGCTCGATCCCTCAGAAGTTGGTGCTTCACAAAATAATGACGAGTAGGGGACGTAAGCAAATTCTGAGACTGAAGTACAAAGAAAACGAATTTATCAGTGTAATGCACGGTATTTACATATTTTGCTAACTACCTCGTGTGAATTATCTACTCTACCTGGGTACTGATGCGTAATTTCATCAATACTCAACCCTTGTAACACTAATATATTGTAGCGTCGTTCACAAACATTTGGTAACGAACGGCTGCGTGGCATAGGCGACGCTAAGGCCGCGTGGGCCTTTGTCTAAGAAACGGATGTGACGTCGGCGGGAATTCCTAGGAGGCAGCGGAGTGGGGGCAAGGGCGAGCGTCAGCCCTGGCGAGGGTGAAAACGTTCTCTTTCGTACTAGCAGCGGAGCGGAGCGGACCGGGCGATCTGGGTGGGCGCGGGCCGCAAGCTGTGGGAGAGCCGGCAATGTGTTGCCGTACAGAGGCCGACTCGACGAGTCGTAGGTTGGTTGCGGCGCTTCACGCCATCTAATGCGTGAGATTAGTGCGTAGTGGTGTGGTAGCCGTAACGAGAAATTACTCCGAGTAGGAATGTTAGTAATTACGCTATTTTGTAATAAGGTGGTGGACTGTAATAAACATCTAAATTACTAAACCCACACGTGTCTGTGTTCTTTATGCAACTGCACGACGCCACAATATTCTACCAAGTCAAGGAATCAAAGATCTTATCCAAATTCTGGAACGCACCAGGTGTGAAGACTTCATCAAGCACTTACATTCCAACCATGAAGCAGATGCTTCAGGCAAGAATTCCGCTTACACTTACCTGCAAAAAAGGAAAATTGTATTAATAATTGAACAATGAATCAAATGAAACAGAATTTTAAAATAGTAGGTACGTACATTCGATTTAAAAATATGAAAAGCATTTCTTGTCGCCAAATTACTTCAATTGTATTAGAAGAACAATATTAAAATCCAATATTTTAACTTCCAATACATACTGGCACACACTCAATAAAAGCGATGCAGGAATATACATCCCTCAATACATCTCTCAAGGTCTTTCACTGTATCTTTGTTGTCCTCGCGTCCTTCGAGTGTTTTTAATTTTTTTTTTTTTAAATTTAAGGTTGCATCAACATCTAGGTCATTAGCAACTACTATTGGAGTTAACGTTATGGTACCAGTTGGGATGATACGATATGGTTATGATAAGGGTTAAAAGGACGAACACAAATACAACCATGCTCGAGGCGAGACTCAAACCCGCGATCCTTCGGTCCGAGATCGCTACGACACCGCTGCCCTAACGATTTCGGATCGGCAAGGTATCTTTGTTTCGCTTAGTGGAATACTAATACAGCATCAGTACTATAAATACCACAATTGGTATAGTTATAACAATGTATATCAGTTCGAATAGTTCACAAATAGATCGGTCACGAGCAATAGGAATTTCATTTCTGACACTGGGAACAGGGAAACTGTTGAATGTTGAAGCAATTATGTGACTGCAACTTTCCTGAACGCAGCCATTACCTATCTACAAATTTCCCGAATTTTTGGCAACTTGTCGACATTCCCAAATGCAAGGAATGGAAACACCGCTAATTTACATTTTCCCTGGGAAGAACAACCTGCCATGCAAGATCCAGTTAACTCAGCCTTGGACAAAAAGATGTACGCGTTTACACTGTCGTCATCCCTGTATAGGTTTATCTCGAAAAAGAGAGAAAAAAGTGACATTCTAGACCATTCTGAAAACTAAAATGCTGACTGAGAAAACGCTGCAGAGCCAACTTATCTCCAAATGGCTTGCACCGCCGAGTTACTCGAAAACGGTTTGTTTCATTTCTTGCACACAACCAGATAAGCCAGATACACAAAGTTGATTGAGACATTACAGTTGAGGATAAAGTTAATGAACTCAAAACACTGTAAATGAAATTTTATCGAAGACAAAGATATACGAACTTGCAAACACAAACAGCTTGCTTTTCGGCGACGTAGATACCCTGAAAAGGCTCTGCTTCACTATTTTGTATACAATGGTGATTTTACAATATTTTTTGCAACAGAAAATAAAAGAAGACGCAAATAAAGAGAGAGTTAATTTAATTTATTTGAAACTGAGGATCACGATTAGTCATCAGCAGCTCCCTTCATTTCTGGATTTTAAAGTCGCAATCCCCATTACTTCACGTGGAATTTCTGTTCGTCACCTCCGCTGTGAGTCAAGCTTTCTTACGGTTCTCATGTTTCATTTGATCTTCATTCCAGTTTAGTCCGTTATTGTTCATCATGCTTTTTTATTGTTATCACCGTTTTGATTCACAATCACATTCAGTATCAGTACATTTGGAAATATAATTAGAAGGATTTAATTTAATACATTGTATTTTGTTTAATAGAATTGCAATGTTAGTTCTTCTCAAAAATTGAAACTCAAGAGTAATAAGAGCTACATATTCAATAAATCACTTTTAAATTTTCTGGCACGAAAGAATTTCTTGCTCCTGCCTAACCATATCAATATAGTCATTTATTACTTTGAGTGCCATACTCTTTACTCATTCTCTCAACTTAACCCGGATCATATTGTCCACCTCAAGTCGACCAACATGCTATTCCGCAGGGGCGGCTCCATCCGATCATTGTGGGGATCAAAGATTTTTGTAAAATACTGAACATATTTGTTATTATATATTGAATATTATTTTTGCAATGTACTATATATGAAACTATACAATATTTTTTTTTAGATAATTACATAATTCAATCATAAATAAATAGTATTTAAATCAATTTTGTCAAATAAAGGAAGGTAACAAACGAAATCTTTAGGCATTGGTGTGGAGATGAGTGCCCCCCCCCGGAACCGCTGCTATGCATGTGTGATTGCCAATCCCTTCTATGCTGCGAATCTCCGCGCGAAAATCTCCCACCGCTCGCCGGGAACCCTACTGTTCACAAAATTTCGTGTTCGACGCACCAATATCAACGGCTTCTAATGTGACAATCGCATGCACATTAGGCTGACAAACTAATTTTATACACATTAATTCTTTAAAAAACACCTTTTGACTCGCCCTACCTGCTCTATCTATCTTTCGACGCTATCGCTTGTGCCTTTCCGAGTTGCCCGACGAAGCCCCAGCCTTCAGGATCTAATAAAACAATTCTTGAGTCTGCAACGCATACTTTACAACACATTTTTATGTCAAAAATACCCCCAAAAAATGTGAACTTGGGAATACAACCTCGTGCATTGAGACAGGCAGCTATGTAATTAGTTACGCCAACACTTGACGATGATCCGAGACGGCACTATCATAAACACAATGCGATCGTGACGTCAGGAATGGATGATTGGACGTTGGGGGATGAACATTCACGGAATTCTGTGAAGTGTATGCTTCTCCCGCTCGCTCGGGGGAAGAACTCTCGCGGAGGCCCGACGCGGCCGGACGAGCGAAGCGGGGTGGGGCGGGGCGGGGCGGGGCGGGGCGGGGATCGGCCAAGGAAAACGCACGGCTATTTACCTTTCTATAAATACTCGCGGGCGGCCAGCGCCCCGCCCAACCCCGCCGCTCCCCGCCCGTCCGCACACCCGCGCTCGCGCGCCGCCAACAGAAGCGGAGCGGGCTGAGAGGCCGACGCGGAGATAATAAGACACGCGAAGAGGCGACAAGACAGGGAAGGAGGATAAAGTAGAATGAGACGTGACAAGCGCCAGAAAGGTCACGCAGGAAGATCACAGTGAGAATAAACAAGGAATGTAATTGTAAAGGTTAAAATTAAGGATGACTAATCTTGGAGGGGTGGGTATGAGGAAAATCAGTGACTGAAAACTGTAAGGTAGGTAGAGGTCTAAAGAGATGGAACAGAAGCTTAGCGAGAGGAGAAAGAACAGAGAAGGGAGAGGCAGAGAGGAGAAGAAAGGGAGGAGCGAGGCGAGGAACGAAATAAACAAGAAGAGGGAGAGGGGATAAAGAGGGAAAGAAAAGTGGGATGGAGGGAAAAGAAAGAAGGGGGAGAGGAGCCATAGAGGGAGATGAGAGAAAGAAGAGGGAGAAATAGGACAGAGGGCGCGAGGCAACGCCGCTGGGGCCATCTGCAGGCAACTGCGCGTCGCTTCGCGTCGCCCGAGGCGCATGGCCTGTGCGAGGAGGGGGGAGGTGGGGCGCAGTTCGGGAACGCGGGCGGCGTCGATTAGGTCGAGCTGCGGCGTCTCGTGGATTCATTGCCGTCCGTCGCCACTCCATTTGTCCCGGGGGCTTCCCGCGCTATTTTCGCGCCGGCGCGCGTGCGTCGGTGGAGGGGGCGGAGCGCGCTGCGATGTGTGCACGAGACGCTCCACGCGTGCCGCCGGGGGGCAGAGGGCGCCGCTGCGAAGGGCAACAACAGGCTGCCCTTTGGCACTGGCACCGGCGGCGAACGACATCTTTGGCTCCCGTGGCGAATGCAAGCTCTCAGGGAAACGGGTTCACCGATGATACGCCCGTAGAATTAAACGAGTCTTTCTTTATACCAATTATAGCCATATTCCTGATGCTTCATAAAAGTTAGAACTTTCGACAATTTCAAATAATAATAATAATAATAATAATAATAATAATAATAATAATAATAATAATAATAATAATAATCATAATAATAATAATAATAATAATAATAATAATAATAGTAATAATAATGTATTTCAACCTATGGTAATATTAGTGAAAGAACAAAATTTATAGATACATTCAATATACCACACACATTTAAACAACATGTTGATCGACTTTTTATTACGTATAAATTTAATCACTTTATAATACATACAGTGTATTAACTAGTAAGTAATTAGTAAGAATAATTTATTGTTATACCAATAAAGAGTTGTTGTACAATTTCCTTCTTGGTCATTTGAAGCTGAATCTATATAGAATGGTTATCAATAGAATAACACACAAGTGGTGCTACAACGGTATTGTTATTATTTGTACCGGATATGTTATGGAATACCAATTAAAATGTGCGAAAACTTCACTAGATTGGCTATGTTTCCGCGGCCAGTTATAGATTTCTTCAATAAGAATCACATCATTGACTACATGTCTCTGTGTGTGTTTACCAACCCCAAAACACATTTGTCAGATTTAGAACATTAATTCGAGAAACTAGGAGGTTCGTGCGTACTAGCCGCTAAAAGACGAGAGGTAGAACAATCCAGATGCACAGACGCATCCATAAAATATACACATCTTGAATTTTTGAAATTTCGAAGTAAGTGATAGTTGTGTTAATTCAGTGTATCATTTCAAAACGGTTTATGAAAAAATGGGCAGCTGATTTTTTAAAAAATCTTTTTGATGTAATTGTGGAAAAATATCAATATTTAACTAAAAATGACGACAATATGAAAGAAAATGTGCATTCTATTCTTTAAAACAAAGTGTAAAGAATAGATTACATTCCTTAAACTAGAAACTGCTTTCTTAAAGTTGTAAAAGAAAAGCGAAAGTAACAAACTTGTGCAATTTTTTAAAATTCAGAGGTTTAAGTGGAAAAAGTGAAACCATTTTTGAGAAAGTTTTCAAAGTGGCCTAGAAGCTTCATGTAAACTAATCGCCAAAAAAATCCCCTTATAAATTTGCAGAGCCTCGAGTTCTGCCAGATCGACTGGGGATTATCTATTTTAAAGAAAATCAAGTGGACGTTTTACGCGTTAGTGTTGTTCGCAAACAGATGGGCAGGCATACGTTTAAAAAATTAGTCGGTAGGTTATTGAACCTTCAAATCTCGACATCGACTTTTCAACATTACACAACTTTCTCTTCACTTCTTGTTCATTACCTATATACAGGTACACTGGAGAGTAAAAAGATATTAAAATAGGAGAAGTCAAAAAGTTATATAACAAGCTGGTAGAAAAAGATTATAATCAAAAGAATGGTGTGTGAGAAAAAAAAACTACGCAAAGAGAAGTTTTTACGAAGAAGGAACTTGCGCAAAGGCTTTTACAAAAAAGTGAAGAAGCGAAAAAGGGTGAAGAAGCGAAAAAGGAAGAAGAAGCAGAAGCTGAAGAAGAAATAACCTCACATCACGCATTCAGTAAAATTATACGATTGTTAAACGGTTGGGAACATCTGGAAGTAAGAAAGAAAGGCATACGTTCTGGAAGCCCTGAGTACGCATTTCCATTCCGTTTCTCTAAGGGAAACTTCCCCGTTCCTCGAGCGCTTGCAGCTTCTTTGCGCGGGAAGCTGATGTGGGGACATTAAAAGTCGGAACGGCACTTCCGGGGTCCGGACTTCCGTTTGCTGAGGAGGTCTCAAAGACCCAACTGAAAACTTTCAAGTGGCCGCGCTCTCTGACAAAATACCCACAAGCGGCTTCTGAGAAAACAGCCCCAGATATTCCAGGAGGGTCTAAATGCAGGTTGTAGGTTCAAGTGCCAGCTGAAGCCTTGCTACCGAAATGGAGATGACGCCAGTTTGCCTCTTCAGAAGGCGACGGATAAGCGCACGAAAACGAGGGAGGGCAAAGCACACACATAAAGGTGCCGGAAAAGTAAAGAAGTTTGAATTTTGGATGAGTTTCCGCATTTTCAACAGAAGCGTTGGTCTCTTAAAAGGAAAAACAGATGAAGTCCATTAGCAAATTATTTATTGATAGACCTCTAAAAAGGCGATAATTCTCTTTCAAGTGGCTCTAAACACAAGATAGGCCATTGTATTTCGGAATATCAATTAAAAAGCTGATGTTAAGTTTTAAGATCACTTTGCTTTAGGTCTACGAATTAGAGGGCAAAAAAGCAAATAAACAAATGTATTCTTCCTGTTTACGTTGATCTAAAATTGAGACATTTTTAAATGGCGGTTAAAACATATTTTTTTCAATAATTTTCTCTTACGTTAAACTTTGGCCATTGAATACTCCAACGAAGAGAGCATAGCAAGGAAATATAATCCAGCACGTTTATATTATTCCGATTGTAAACATCCACAGACTTGTAATACAGTTGCATATTCTTCAAGACATTCTTTAATAGTCCTCATCATATTCTCTGAACAAGCATCGTAGTTAACAGAACATTAAAAATAATATCTATTTAAAATTTGATTTTTTTTAAGTGTCGCCCCAAACACGAATAATACTTCGCTGGGAGCTGACCAGTAGCTTCGCAGCTTCACAAAAACGACAAAAAAAGAACCCACAAGACTGTTCTCGGCTGAGCGTCCATGCCAACGCGTCCCTAACAGGCGTTCGCCACGCCATTCGGGCCTGCCGCCCCCACCGCCCGCGCTGCCCGCACCACCTAGACACCTTCTACGCAGTCACCTCCAGCTCACCGCGCGCGGCCACAAGCAAACACCCTGCTCCGCTCCTCAGGAAATCCTCGGCGTCCCCAAGGACCAACACCGTCCACCTCCGTCGTCACAAAACCAGGGGTGCTTTTAGAATTGTCCTAGTGGCCTGCAGTAGCAAAGGTGCTGCTAAACAAAACCACACATACTGGTTTCCCAAACCGGAGCATGCTCCCTGCTCGAAAACAAGAAAAAAACACTGATATAATACTGCAATAAATTATACACATTTTAACAAAAACAGTCTTCACGAATACTGCAATAACATAGTTTCCAATAAATGCAGTACAACAGATCTATACACACCAGGAATGTCAAAAATGTTGCTCCTTTAACGCAACATTTAAATAGCAAATATCTATGGCGGGCAGCCTCTTCCTTGGAGCCATGCTGTTGCACGGCGGCAGCTGTATCGTATGCAGTGACACATCGAGTAAGAGAAGTCAGTCGATACGAGCAGTAAGAGAATATATGGAATAATATTTGCAGTTTTCAGTCAAAATAAAAACTGTTTCTTTGTTTTCCGATTTTTCCCGCGTTTCTGGGTATCTAACAAAACCACACGCACCTCTCTCGTGGCCGGAGGCTGCATATTTTTCTTTCAATTTCTTACGCATTGAGAATTAGGTACAGAAGATAGATACCAAAGCCTAAGGAAACGAGAGTTTGGTCGTGACAAGTGTCAATATTCATTTCTTGGTTACCTATAAACCCAGGACATTTCCTTGCCCCGGTCATTCAGTGGTAACACAGTTACTCGTACAATGTTCGCGTTTGGCCCTCTTAATCCCATCTGTAATGCGTTCCCGTTTAACGTTGACAAGCTTGCCTGACTTTGGCAAGACATCAAGGTCTCTCCACTGGCATCCCACACAGCTAGAGCGCGCTGGTTACGGAAATTGTTCTCCGAACGGCCCGGCCGGCCGAGGGCGAGGCGAGTGGGGGGAAGGGCCGTGGGTGGCCTTCCCGGAAGGCGCGGCGGAGCGTGCCCAACACAACCGTCGGCGGCTACCCCGCGTCCCCACCCCGCCTCCCACAGAACGTCGATATCAATTTACGTCGATCCCTGCGGTCGGCTGGATGCTCTCGGCTCTTTCCCGTTTCCCCCCACCACCACCACCACTTCTCTCCCCTCCCCCACCCCGCGATGCCCTCGTTGCCAGCAGCCAACAGCTGCTCGAGGATTACAGCGGGCGCATGGCTAGTTCTCCACAACTATACTTGGGTTTTTCTAACGTTGCCGATGACATTAGGTCATTTTTACACCTCCTGCCTTATAAAATGAATCTTTTTAAATAATTCTCGAACGCTCTTCTCAACGAGGCTCATAGTCTCAGACTTGTGCTTACCACTGTTAAAAATATTCATTTCATAAGGCAAAAGGTAACCTCATGTCATCGGCCACGTTAGCAAAACCCAAGTATACAGGCAACTGGAGGGGCGTGTAGGACCCTTCATTGACCTTTTTCTTTTTAATTTTTAAATTCCCTTTCACAGAACCTCTGTCGGGGGGGGGGGGAAGCATTTTTATTAGTTACACTGACCCTTCATTGAGTTGACATGACAGACAGACAAAGGCCACTCAGCCACTGCACCAGATGAGCACGGAGCACTGACTTAGTCATTTAAGGGCTTGTGAATTTTTGAAAATTCTAACTTTACCCGAAAATGTTTGATAATTTGAATAAAAATGGTGTTCCAGATAAAAAAGTTTGTTGTGCTGAAAATAAATCAGTCCAGTTTTCTTTGTGTAAAGACTGAAATATACCTATTTGCTATGTTCATAAACTAACATTGAAAGTTTTTGAAAGGAGTTGAAAGTTTCCACTGTTAGTCGTAAAACTCGGCGATATGGTTTTATTATCGTGGTAATTAGCATACAATATTCTCCGTAAAGAAAGCAGCACTCATACATGGCAGATTTGAGTTCAGGAAGTGAAAGAGTGCAATTCATAAAGAATAGGGCTTTGTGCATTTGGAGTCCATGCCCGACTGAAATCTTCTGTATGGTTAGACAATTTAGTTGTAGATCATTTCCACATTGTGTAATATTGGTGAATTCTTAGAAAAACAGAAACCAAGGAAGTTTAGAGCCTAAAATGTTTGAATTATATATAATCTCTTCCTATTAATTCGGTGCGAACTATGTAATCTGGTCAACATAATGGTTTTTCAGATAAAAAAGAAAGAAACAAAAAAAAAACAGGAGATAACAACTTTTTCGTTACAAGAGCCGAAGAGCCGAAGAGTTTTTATGCCGAAAATTCGTCGTTTTCCTGCGCACGATTACATAACTTTCTTTTCTCATGAAAAGCTGGTAAGGCGAAAAAGTAAAAATCACATGAATTCGGGCTTATTAATATGTCCATTAAAGTGACACTTTTTTAAAAATAAACTCAATATTTATGAAATATTAAATCTTTTACATCGTTTCTGTTCAGAGACTTTATAATATTGGACACTGTAATTTATAACATACGACTAAATAAGTAATTTAGAACAATTTACAGTCAATATATGATTACTAAAAATATTGTAGCAAAATGGTACACATTTTACTACAATATTTATTATGCCAATTGAATGATATGAATGTTACGGTACTCATGTTCTTCAGAGGTAATGAAGTCCCCGTTACTTTTTTCATCTCTTAGTTGCAGCGAAATTATCTCCTCTTATGCTTACATAATAACTGCAGAAAACCTTAAATACACATCTATCGCGTAACGTTACCGTCGCAGAAATGAATATGCAAATAAGACGTCTTAGTATTTTTGTTCATAGCAGTTACCTATTTTTGTTCCCCGGTAATAACGGCTCTCATTGGAACAAGAAATTATGCCCGTGGCTCCAAGGAGGCTTTCGAAAGCAGGCATAAAACGCTGTTTAGAATCGATCAGATATCCTTCCTCTACCCGCCGCCCCTCCCCCTCAAGCTTTTCCTACGCCGATCGCGGCTGCATAATCAGCGAGCCCCTATCCAAACAAGCGCTTACTCCGCAAGGCTGTTTGCTTTTGCTGCCTTCCCGTGAGTGGGGCCGCGCACCGCCTGTAATATTCCTCTCATTATCCTTCTATTTAGCAGACACCGGCCCGTTCATTTGGCGAGAACTGCCAGTGATGCATATAATTTAGATAGATTATCCTTCTTGTTGATTTTTGAAGTTATTTAGCAGGACGCATTTCCATGCCAGCGTAATGGGACTCTTTTCGGCCCACGCAACGTCTTTCGGGGCGTTTGGCCAGCCCTTGCCTCGCGCCTTGGAGTACGCTCGGGAGCAAAAACATGGCGCCACTCGCCTCCAGCACGAAACGATCCCCTCTAACGTCTCTGTCTCTCGGTGCGCTTACGGGCGGGAACCTAATTTGCTCCTTCGCAAACATTTCATCAAATGGGAAGACGCGAACAAGGCGAACGCCTCACAGATTCCTCGGCCGCCTTTCTGCCCAGCAGAGCGAAGCGTCAGGGTAGGCAACTCAGCTGTCCTGAAGATTTTTGAAGAAGACGAGGTACACTCGTTCACTCTCACGCACATGCTCAGGTTCACACACATACACACACATACACACACACACACACACACACACACACACACACACACACACACACACACACACGCGCGCGCGCGCACACACAGACAGACAAAACAATATTAAAAAATGTTTTTTAGCTCGTTTATACTTAACATAAGCGCACCAAGGTCATTTTTCTCTTCGTGTCGACAAGAGCAGGCCCGTCTTCGTAACTCGCCGATTACCCTTAAGTTCTCGGGTGTGCTGCAGGGGAGACAGTATGCAGGACAGACAGCATACGCTTGGCGTTAAAGCTGTCGTAAGTCGTACTAATTTAAACAGTGACCACCAGACGCTCTCGCGGTTCCTACGGTCCCTTTGCAAGGCGTACTTCCTTGTTCCTTCCAACTTCCTGAAATACTCGTATCTGTCAGAGCTCACTGAACAATTTCAGATGTCGCTGAAAACTCCGAGAAAAAATAATGCACATCCTACATTTTAATATCAATTAATTTTTTATATATTATATTTACTGACAATTTTCAAGAATTAAAAATATTAATATTACAAGTACAACATAAAGCTTGATACGAGTATTGCATGATTAACTTTCTTGATTACTCATGCACCCATGCACCATAATTGCATAATGTCACTTGACACGTTATGAAGCAGTGAAATAAAAACTTCATTGGTGGAAATGTTTATTTATTCCTGAATAAAACGGATGTTTTTATTGGCAAGGACAATTAATGATGTTCGTGTGAACAATTAGCGGGTTCACATAACTCTAATGGATTATATAGTTTACTTAATCAAAAGTCATCGACATTAACGTTTAAATTGATGACGCGAAAAACTAGCGTCTCATCGGCCAAACTCTGCGCAGAGTATGCGTGTGTGTGTGTTTACGTAGCAAGCGCATTGTGTGTGTGTGTGGGGGGGTCGTGAGGTGGGGTGGCGGAAGGGGGAAGGGGGAGGGGGAGGGGGACGGGCGGGGAAGGAAGGACGCAGGGTTATGGTCAGGTGAGTCAGGCCGGCAAATGAGACGGCAAGGGAGGGAGGGTCGCCATTAACATATCCCATCACGAAAGCAGGGCCACGAGGCCGCTCGTTGGCAATTACTGCTGCTGCAGTAATGGGCCGGCGGGCCGAGGGGTCGTGGGGCCGGGACGGGGGCGGGGAGGACGGCGGGCAGCCGGACGCCCTTGTTAGGACTGCGAGGCAGGAGGAGCGCGGCGGTCGACGCACGGACAGGCGAACCACGGGCCCGAACTTCGCTAACTTCTACGTCAGCTAATTAACTAATAGAGAGTTGTTTTTTTTCTTAGTAGCCATAATAATGGCCCACGCGGTTTAGCTCTTTGGTCAGAGTGCTCGCTTTCCATGACGCGACCCCGGGTTCGATTCCCGGTTGGGCAAGATTATAACGTGCGTTTTCCTTGCAACGTCCCAGTATATGCTGTGTGACGATGAGAAAACTTACTTCTTAGATTGAGAAGACCACAATACGGCATGAGGATGTCTTCGTGCTAACCACATGTACCCCCTTACCCATGGCCCGTACGCGGGCTGTCGCAGCTGTCAGCTATCATAATGTGGTGAGAGACACATGGTATAGTGGTCAGAGTGCTCACCTTCCACCTCGGGTGCCGAGTTCAAATCCTGGTCGATTCACCTGGATGTATTGAAAATTATTTTCCGAGAACAAAGTAGGTTCGCGGCAGGTTTTCTCGGAGTTTTCCTGATTCCCCTGCATCGCGTTCGGCTATTGTTCCATCAAACATCAAAACGCCATAATCATCTACTCATAAACGGCCGAAAAGGCCGTGGATACTATTAAAGAATTATCTGTAAGCTGCTCTCTTGTATGTTAGAGGCATTTTCGTGTCTACATAACCCTACGTTGACGGTTTTCTGTCCACTTTACGTTCTAACATTCGTTATTGGAAGTAGTTCAAAATGGTGGTCAAGGGTGCAGTTAATTCTGATAATACTTCATCTTCTTGTTTTGCATTTGCTTGGCTATTCGGTTTCTACACCGGCAGCTTATGCATCGTATGCAGCACGTGCGTCTGTCAGAAGCATTGTTGCCGCACACTACCACGTACATGGCAGTGCCTAGTGAAATGTATCTCAAAACGTTAACACTTGGCGTCAGGAGACGACATATCTTGAGGTCATGTTCATACAAGTAGCTTCTGCCGCAGTCGATCCTTTTCACCGTACAAATCCACGCGTTGAGAACTGATACTGCTGATGGCAGTTACCTACGCGCTTCTCCAGCGACTCCGAGTTGGGGAAATGGCATGGATGTCGATGTCTTCAAACGATTTCAATCAATGTTCAAGATTGATTGTTGATTGACTGATTATTGTTGATTATTTTTTAAGCCGATGTTCTTTAACATCAATGATGTTGGTTCGATGTTTTTACGTGGTAGTACATTTTTTAAATGAAAAAAGTTCCGCCATAACACCAAATAGTTCTACAATAATTTTCAGATATTCATAAATTGAATATTCTTTAGATCAAAGTGATCAAGAGTGAAAAATAAATAAAATCCAGTGCTCGCCAATAAAGAAGGCTACATTATTTTTCAAGTATCGAATACGATTATCAACGTTTTGTTAATTATCCTGATGATTTTTTTACTTCGTTTTGTCATATAAATCTCAATTAAAAATTAGTAAACAAGGCCACTTTCAAATTAAATACCTTACGTAACGGTTACTTATCAAGTTTTAAAAACATCGATGATTAATAACATGGATGGTTTGGGGTTAATGTTTTATTAACATAGATATTTTCTGGATGTGCAATTTGATACTAGTCGCATCGAAACAAAATTGAATTTCCTTCCCTCTCCACATATTCCATATGAATTATCTACACGGTCAATTTATTTGTGTTTGCTAAAACCATTTATTTATTGATGCACATGTAAAACTCAATAAATTAATTTAGCAAGTAACATCACTTAAATCTAGTTACGAATTCTGTAAGATTTGGAAATAATAATTTATTTATAGTCTGATCTTGTCAACTTTATAATATCTAGTTCTTGACATTTTACATTATTATTTTTCAACATCTTTCAACAATAATCTAAACGTACGTTACAATAAGCTAAATGAAACATTACACTACACACAAACATTACATTACACTACACACTACACTACACTAAACATTACACAGAAGCTGGAGACACTGTAGGATATTATATAAAATTTTTGCGCAGATTTTACAGAACACAATTGTAAGAAAACAAAAATATGTTTGTAGGTGAATTGTATATTCGAAAAGAAAAAGTGTTTTTCGAAAGATAAATTTAGATATTTAATTTCTTCTTGGAGGACTTTGGTCTTTCATAAATTAAACCAACAACACGAGGATACAAAGTTACGCTCTTGCCCAACCCAACAATCTTCTGCGCTCTGAGAACATTTTAATTTATCGGCACAAAAACTTCCGAGTATCATCATTGGGGCGTGGCATTCAATTAAAACGAAACTGGACCTCTCACAAAAACACAAGTTGGCAAGTGGAGGCACAATTTACATTTGTTTGAAGAGAAAACATAAGCTGGAACAGAGCTTCAATTTCCCTCCCCTTGTGATTTGCAACAAATGAGGAGCATAGTTATCCACTCAACTTGGAAATGACTCATCGAAATTAATTATACCTCGATAATTAAAAAGCCATTTATTGGTATCAGAATAAATCAATAAACTAGCTGTTGTCAATAGTCTTAAAAGAGACATTATGACGTGCAATAACACAACCGAACAAAATTGAGTCAATAGCACGAAGAAGAAATACGTACAGATATTTTTCTGAGAATCCTAGTCAGAGCTTCAAATATCGGTCAAACAAATGCAGCTTCATACAACTATTGTCCAACCTGATATTCCTTAGTTCATTTGTTTTATAGGCACAAGAAATGCGGTTGGAAACGGTTCGAATCTGAGTATATCACACCGGATCTGTGAACACATTATTTTCGACATCCTGACCAGTTCACATTATCAAATTTTAAAATGTAGACGAATGTCACGAAAAAAAAAAAACACTTTAAAACTTCAAATTTCGCGCCTCTACCTCGAAATTTATTAGAATTGAAAAGTTCTCGTGCAATGTGATGATTTGATAAATATCGCAGAGAGGAGTCTTTCAACCCTTTCCTTCTTAAATTATATTAAATTTCCTTAAGTGCCGTGGCGCAAACAGGCAATTAATTAAACGGGTCGCCCCACACCGAGGGGCTCGCAAGTTAGATTCGGGTCTTGTCGACTGGCGCCAACAGGTAGCGCGGTTAGGGGCGGGATCTTGCGCATTCGTCCCAATCGAATGGACACTAGACTGCTGGCCAGCTAAAAAGCCCAACTAACGGGACAACTTTTGAAAAATGTCACTGTCGGATGAGAACATATATTTATACTCGATTAAGGGTAGTTTCGTTTCGTTTTATGTTGGCAAAAGTTGTTGCCAACCGTCACACAAATACCCAGTATATATTACCTTCAAGCGGTAGGGACATTTTTTAAAATTTAAGTTTGCAATGAAACAAGGACTACTTCCGTAGATTCCGCCAACATTCAAAGCCATACAAGTGAAGTGTTAGTTTACGAGTGTTGCGAAAGATTTGCATTTTGCGTTTTGGTGCTCTTCGTTCTTTGCATTTTATCGTTCAATATATTTATTTAGTAGTACTAGGCGTTTTTGAGTTTTATTTATTATTTTCCAATTGTTTTCTTTAGTAATAATAATAAAGTTAATTGAAATAGTTATTGTAGTTCATTATTTGTTGTTGTTGTTAAGTGTCCCTTTAGTATTTCTTGTTTTAGATTAATTATATTTATTATTATTATTTTTTTCTGAATTCATTTTAATTATAACTGGAAAATAATGGAAAGCCCAACAACATCTGGGTCTATACTTAATTTTGAACCTTTGAAGATAACACGTATTCAAAGTTCTCTTCAAAAGGGAATTATCAATTTATTTTGTGGACTGTGGAAGGAAGCAGTGGAAGAAAAGGTCCATGTTACCCACTCTTGTTTAATAACGCGAGTGGCAAAATTATTACAGGTAAGATTGATTTTTCTTTTCTTTTCTACATCTTATCTTTTAAAACTTACAAGTGTAATTTTCTTAATTAAAATTGGGATGAGTATAGTTGTTAATTATCTTTACCATTACTCATGTATTAATCGTAATAAATCCAATTTTCTTTTTTTCAAGATGTTGTGTGTTTACAGTTGTGTGTTAAGTCAGTTGATAGTATTATTAACAAATATAAAAAACAAGAAGCTCTGCCCACACCCAAAAAGACCCCATCCAGTCAACGATATTGACAATTTCACTAAGGATGCAATTGCCAATAAAATTTATTGTAGTTTGAATTCAGGTAATCAATTAGACTTTTTAAATAGTATGTTAGTATACAGTTTTATTAATATAAACAATGATCATTTTGTGTTGTTTTATTATTATTTAACAAGTACCAAGGATTATATTTTATGTAGGTTGTGGTATTTCTATACGAAACCTGTACAAAGAGATTGTGGGAGATGAAACGTTAAATTTTGAAGGCTCTCAGACCTCCCTAAAGTGAATAGTGAAGAACATGGGTTTTACTTAGGGAAAGGGAGACAGGTATGCCCATGTGAGGGAGAATGAAATTATAATTTTTAAAAGAGAGTGTTTCCTGAGGAATTACTATAGAAATACAAACTCCAACACACCAAAGGCAGTAATTATTATTATTATTATTATTATTATTATTATTATTATTATTATTATTATTATTATTATTATTATTATTATTATTATTAATAGGGAGTGCATATCTATGATTTTGAATATTTTTGTCTATTGCTTCAGGGCATAGCTAAATGTAATTCCTTGACATGTGGTAAGAATTGGATGCTATGTAGATCAATATGTTAGTGCAATTTGGCAAATATTTCCTGTTGGTGCATATTCATATAATAATAAGAGTATATTTTTATGCTCCTATATTTATTTTGTTAAAAGAGAGACTTATCTCTAAACCATTCCTTGTTGTCATAGAATCTATTTGGGAGCAGTCACTGATTAGAAAAAGCTTGTCACACTGTGTGTTTTTTCTTTTCTATAGACAATAAAATACTTGTGCAAATGTAGGATATTTCTTGATATATTTTTTATACCAAGCAGAAAAAATGAAACAAGACAAACAATGTCCTTAATGAAGGTGCATAATTACTTCAATTATTTCTCCTGAGAAGTGAGCTAGGTTATATTATGTTTGCACAAAAATACATCTTTTCATTCCAAGTATCACATGAAATGAAACATTGTTAATTTTAATTGCATATTTCAGAATTTTTAGGTCATAGATGCATATTTCAAGATTTTTAGGACATAAAAATCATCTCTCTAATTACAATATTATAATTCTTACTTTTCACACATGTACTTGTCGTGTATATCTAAATGTATATGTAAATAGTCTTGTCAACATTATTTCAGTTTTTTGTAGCTTGTTTGTAACCTTATTTGATTAGTAGCATTTGTGACATTACTTGTAATACTGGTTTTGGGCAAGTAGCACCGCATCTCTCTCTAAATCCCACATGCATTTTGAATTTCCTTGGCACAATACTCTAATTCTAAGGCTGAAAATAACCGTTGTCTTACCTTGAATTTTTTTCACAGCAAGAATGTGTATTTAACTGGCAATAAATAAACAATATATTAATCTTGTACTGCTTGGCTGCCAATTGGGAATTATTTGGCATGAATTTGTAATGGAAACTGAAGTATAATATACTTTTGATTTGAATTATTTAACAAGCAATGAGAGGGTTTACTGTGTAATAAGTGCATGTTCAGGGAGAAGCTTATAGTAATGTAGTCACAATAAGAGAGTAGATTCAATATTATTGTACAACTATATATTTAATGTGCCATTTATATTGATTGTGTACATTCCTGTTTAAATAAACATCTTTAAAAAAACCAAAAAGTCATATTTATTGTGCTGGCCAGCTAAAAAGCCGAACTAACGGGACAACTTTTGAAAAATGTCACTGTCGGATGAGAACATACATTTATACTCGATTTAGGGTAGTTTCGTTTCGTTTTATGTTGGCAAAAGTTGTTGCCAACCGTCACACAAATACCCTGTATATATTACTATCAAGCGGTAGGGACATTTTGTACATTTTAAGTTTGCAATGAAACAATGACTACTTCCGTAGATTTCGCCAACATTCAAAGCCATACAAGTGAAGTTGTGTTAGTTTACGAGTGTTGCTAAAGATTTGCATTTTGCGTTTTGGTGCTCTTCGTTCTTTGCGTTTTATCGTTCAATTTATTTATTTAGTAGTACTAGGCGTTTTTGAGTTTTATTTATTATTTTCCAATTGTTTTCTTTAGTAATAAAAATAAAGTTAATTGAAATAGTTATTGTAGTTCATTATTTGTAGTTGTTAAGTGTCCCTTTAGTATTTCTTGTTTTAGATTAATTATATTTATTATTATTATTTTTTCTGAATTCATTTTAATTATAACTGGAAAATAATGGATAGCCCAACAACATCCGAGTCTATACTTAATTTTGAACCTTTGAAGATAACACGTATTCAAAGTTCTCTTCAAAAGGGAATTATCAATTTATTTTGTGGACTGTGGAAGGAAGCAGTGGAAGAAAAGGTCCATGTTACCCTGTTACCCACTCTTGTTTAATAACGCGAGTGGCAAAATTATTACAGGTAAGATTGATTTTTCTTTTCTTTTCTACATCTAATCTTTTAAAACTTACAAGTGTAATTTTCTTAATTAAAATTGGGATGAGTATAGTTGTTAATTATCTTTACCATTACTCATGTATTAATTGTAATAAATCTAATTTTCTTTTTTTCAAGATGATGTGTGTTTACAGGTGGGTGTAAAGTCAGTTGATAGTATTATCAACAAATATAAAAAACAAGAAGCTCTGACCACACCCAAAAAGACCCGTAAAAGATCCCGTCCAATCACAGATATTGACAATTTCACTAAGGATGCAATTGCCAATAAATTTTATTGTAGTTTGAATTCAGGTAATCAATTAGACTTTTTAATTAGTTTGTTAGTATACAGTTTTATTAATATAAACAATGATCATTTTGTGTTGTTTTATGTATTATTTAACAAGTACCAAGGATTATATTTTATGTAGGTTGTGGTATTTCTATAAGAAACCTGTACACAGAGATTGTGGGAGATGAAACGTTAAATTTTGAAGGCTCTCAGACCTTCCTAAAGTGAATAGTGAAGAACATGGGTTTTACTTAGGGAAAGGGAGACAAGTATGCCCATGTGAGAGAGAATGAAATTATAATTTTTAAAAGAGAGTGCTTCCTGAGGAATTACTATAGAAATACAAACTCCAACACACCAAAGGCAGTAATTAATTAATTATTATTATTATTATTATTATTATTATTATTATTATTATTATTATTATTATTATTAATAGGGAGTGCATATCTATGATTTTGCATATTTTTGTCTATTGCTTCAGGGCATAGCTAAATGAAATTCCTTGACATGTGGTTAGAATTGGATGCTATGTAGATCAATATGTTAGTGCAATTTGGCAAATATTTCCTGTTGGTGCATATTCATATAATAATAAGAGTATATTTTTATGCTCCTATATTTATTTTGTTAAAAGAGAGACTTATCTCTAAACCATTCCTTGTTGTCATAGAATCTATTTGGGAGCAGTCATTGATTAGAAAAAGCTTGTCACACTGTGTGTTTTTTCTTTTCTATAGACAATAAAATACTTGTGCAAATGTAGGATATTTCTTGATATATTTTTTATACCAAGCAGAAAAAATGAAACAAGACAAACAATGTCCTTAATGAAGGTGCATAATTACTTCAATTATTTCTCCTGAGAAGTGAGCTAGGTTATATTATGTTTGCACAAAAATACATCTTTTCATTCCAAGTATCACATGAAATGAAATATTGTTATTTTTAATTGCATATTTCAGAATTTTTAGGTCATAGATGCATATTTCAAGATTTTTAGGACATAAAAATCATCTCTCTAATTATTATAATTCTTAGTTTTCACAGATGTACTTGTCTTGTATATCTAAATGTATTTGTAAATAGTCTTGTCAACATTGTTTCAGTTTTTTGTAGCTTGTTTGTAACCTTATTTGATTAGTAGCATTTGTGACATTACTTGTAATACTGGTTTTGGGCAAGTAGCACCGCATCTCTCTCTAAATTCCACTTGCATTTTGAATTTCCTTGGCACAATACTCTAATTTTAATGTTGAAAATAACCGTTGTCTTACCTTGAATTTTTTTCACAGCAAGAAAGTGTATTTAACTGGCAATAAATAAACAATATATTAATCTTGTACTGCTTGGCTGCCTATTGGGAATTATTTGGCATGAATTTGTAATGGAAACTGAAGTATAATATACTTTTGATTTGAATTATTTAACAAGCAATGAGAGGGTTTACTGTGTAATAACTGCATGTTCAGGGAGAAGCTTATAGTAATGTAGTCACAATAAGAGAGTAGATTCAATATTATTGTGCAACTATATATTTAATGTGCCATTTATATTGATTGTGTACATTCCTGTTTAAATAAACATCTTTAAAAAAATCAAAAAGTCATATTTATTACCATTTATCCCAATCTTATGAATCACACCCTATTGAAATGGTGAAAAAATGGGTAAAGAGAGAGACTGTCTCTGGTAACAATGGATAAGTTATTGAAGACTTACTTATACTAATGATGATTTTCATTATTTTTTTTAACTTATTTTTAAAAGCTAATGAATAATTGAACAAATAAATCAAATGGATGCATTTGCATTGATATTGACATAACTGGACTGTTAGGAACAATTCATTAGATCACTTAAAAACTATCATGTATATCACGTTAATTAACTTCAATAATTGTGGTATTTATTTGCGTTCAATAAAACTCATTACTACCAGTTCAAAACGTGAAGGAACTGTTGACACACATCTCAAAAGCATTAATAACATAGAAGTATGACCGCAGATAACTTTTGAGGTTGTATTTTTCATTTGCACTTGACACTTTTTAACACTTCTTAAGCTTGCAATAGTTGATAATTCTTACTTAACTTAATAATTATTCACAGAGTTAATATTCGTTTATAGATGAGCATCTCTTTTTAATTCTACCGAAAAACGAATCATGTATTATTGAACAGTGGACAAGACTCGAGACCGCGCGAGGATTGTGAATGACAACAAACAAAACAAAAGCGAGAGACTTGATCAGAGTTATAGTTTCATAAGTTGGCTATTCCGACAGGAAATCTTTCAAGCTGCCATATTGCGAATTTAGTGCGGCCTAATACACGGCCTGGATTATAGCAGGCGGTTCAACTACTTCCTACTCCCGCTGCGTCCAGGGTCGCCACAGTCGACAGATTATTCTCGGCCGTCAAATGCGAAGGGTCGACTAGGTAGAGGCAGTGGGTGCATTATTCGATATGTGCGGGAGACATTCGGATTTAAATGATCTTGGCTGTCCGGGTGACGTCTCGTCGAAGGCTTTGTTGCCGACGTTTTCCTCAGGGCTGGTCTGCGCTGGAGTGGTCAGCGGTCGGAATTATATATGCCTGGGGGCCTATACGAACGTCGACAACACAGTCTTGGACGCGGCGACAACCGGACAGCCAAGATCATTTACATGACTCTGGCCGCGGAAGCCTACAACTTGTTTCTGATTTGGACGCCTGCTATGTGCACTAGTGAACTATGATTCTGAAATTGTTTATTCTTGTTTGTGGTATCTGTGCGGGTCTAGGGATACCTCACTGTATTTCGGTTAACGGACATGTACTGATTGGCTTGCTTTCTGATTACGACTAAGATATTTTTGGCATCTGACAATAAGCTGTATATGAACCAAGTAGTGTTATTTGTTAATTTTGGTCCATAACGCTGTGCATTTTATAGGCCTAATACAAGTATTAGGTAATGTTTTCATACACTTGATCATTCCAGTGCAATTCCACCATTACCGAATACGATCAAGAACTTGTGCACCTCTTGCCGCAAACTTCACTCGATTTTTTAATCAGCAGTTACGACTTGTGTTGGAGGTTAAAAGGTAATGCATGGTAAGGAAGTTGAAAAGACAAGCTCATATGTGGCGGCACGGAAACGAATATAAGCGTGTAAAATACCACCACTACCGGCTATGGGTAAGAACTTTCAAAGAACTTACGCGCCGCATGTTACAAACTTACTAGTTTTTTAAACAGCCGTAACGGCTTGTATTGGAGTATAAAGGTAAGGCATAGTAAGAAAATTGGAAAGACCAGATCATAAGAGGCAGCGCGGAAATGAATATACCCGTGTAGTGTCTCACCACTACCGACTGCAGTTAAAAACTTTCAAAGAACTCGCGCACCGCTTGTCACAAACTCCACTAGATTTTTTAATCAGCAGTTACCAGTTGTGTTGGAAGATAAAAGGTACTGCACGGTGAAGAAGCCTGAGCAACCAAATCAAATATGGCAGCGCGGAAACGAGTACAGGAGAGGCCATAGGCACGTCGCGACGCGGCGACATCCTCCATCCGGAGAGCGACCCTGGCGGCAGCGCCTCGTAAACCTCCACCGCAAGAAACACCAGCGGCGCCGCGCGGCGGGGCGACCCGCACACTGGGCACAAACATTATGCTTGGGGTTTCGTAACGTTGCGGATGACGTTAGGTCATTTTTACACCTCCCGCCTGGTAAAATAAATATTTTTAATTAATTTGCGAACGTCCTTGTCACCGGGGCTCATGACCTCAAACATGTGTTTATCACTGTTATAAAGATTCATTTTATAAGGCAGGAGGTGTAAAAATGACCTAAGGTTATCTGCCACGTTACGAAAACCCAAGTATACACGCGAATCATAACAGACGTACAATCAGTAGCAAAACGTTTGGGCCCGCCATGCGGGCGTGCCCAGGTAAAAGAGGGCCTATTTAAGGCTGAAGATTTTTGTGATTGGAAAAAATATTAAATTACTTAATACTATATCTGACACTTTGCGATAGTTGATACAATGAAAGATTAAAAACAGCATTTTGCAGAATATTGATGTTTCCCGTTTCGGTAGCTTAAGTAAGTTTGTTTCTAAATCAATATAATCTGTTAGTAACATTAATTTCTTATGTAGTAATCACAGAAAGATAAATATGAATTTGTTAAAGGATATTTTTTATTATTAAGTTAATAACACTAGTTATGTTTGATGTACACTTTTATAAAGGGGAATCAGGTAAAAGTTTTGTTGGGGGGCCCACCCTAATTTTGTTACGCTACTGGTACAAATAAAACTAAAAAGTGTATAGTTACATAATTAAAAATACATTATAAAACAAATTAAACATGTACTTACATGATCAGATAACCCCTTTAGCATGTTTTAACACTTTCTTATTGAATGTTGAAATTTTTTAACATTTACTATTGTATAGTCTGATGATTTGCTAAATAAAGCATATGACAATTAGACCGGAATAGTGTCTGTAATATATTATTATTTTAATATTCTATGATTATTCAAGTAACTATTTAATGAGTTTTATGTCTATTTGTTAATAATATTATTATAAAACTTATTTATTTATTGTAATAGGTTTTCCTCAATATTAATATTCAGACAAAAAAAATATTAAGGCATAACTACATGTGAAACTCTTCCGAACTCCTTAAGATGGTTCAGATTCACGATATTACCAACTTCTGGGGCATGTGCCAGGACAAGCCCTAAGCTTCCAATTGGCCTCCCACATGGGTGGTAGTTTAATGTATGTACTTGTAAGGGTGTAAAATTAAAGGTTGATGATAGGACAAGGAAAGGGAAGGAAAGATCGGGCGAGTCCATGGCACATTTGTTTGTGTACTGCTCCGGCATTCACCTTCCAAGAAACCACGGAAATCTTCCGATGCGAGCCGCCGGCCGCTAGAATTCTCCTTCAGACAGCAACTGAATTCGACCTAAACACCTAGTTAGTGTCGAATGTCTAGATTCGAACCTTAGGACCTCCCGGGAGGCACTGCAGAGATAGTTGATGCCCAGAGCCACCTACCGGCCCCTCCACTAGACATAGAGCAATATTCTTTCCGTGCGGGGCTTCTGAGGATATTCTGCGTCCACGCTCTTGGCGTAGGAAGCTCCATTCCTTCTGTGCAGGGGCCCACTGCCGTGGGGCTGATCAAGCGCGCAGCTGAGCGACTGCGCCCGAGCGCATCGGCGGGACTTATCGCGCGCCTCATCTGCTCACGCAGTTCGTGCTCTCCTCTGCTCCGTCCCGGCGCGGCGCGGCGCGGCGGCCGCTCTCGCTGCGAAGACGGCGAACAGGCAGAGGCAGCAGGAGAGGTACTGACGAGGACGACAATATTATAATAGCAGCGATGGCCGTGTCATTATCGGTAGCGGAGTCGGTATCGGAGTCGGATGAGGAGACATGCGATGGCAGAAGTGCAGACAAATGGAGATGATGGCGCAGGTGGAGGTGGGGGCGGTGACGACGGGAGGATGATGTAAAGAGCCATCATGTTTACGTCATTGGTGGAAGCATTGGCAATGGCAGTGGAGGATGCAATAACAGAGATGGTAACGAGGTGGTGGTGGTGGCAGCGGAAGAGGTGATGGAAGTAGCGTTTATGGGAACGATGACTGAGGAGGTCGCGGGGGCCTGTGTTGATGGAACGGTGACGGAAGGGCTGGACATTTTATGGGAATAGCCCCTTCCATGAGCACGACCTCTATTCCTTTTGGATATTATTCTCATTTATTGAAGCAAAGTCTCAGTTCAGTTTACAAACAGGAGCCGTTTCTTTCCCATTCTGAAGCACCATTAAAATTTTATCAAGTTCAATAATTTATAGAGCTGATGAAGTAAGTAAAGGTCTTATTAATTCACATTTGTGTTCACTTCGAAAGCCGTCCACGCGTTGTACATACAGCTTACAATGTCTCTTCACAATACAGCACATGAAGTGACAGCGGGAGACATTGGGACACGCCCTTAATACTTCGTTCTCATTGTGTTATTATGAGCCCTGATTGTCTTTCCCGGCGTTCCCCGCGAGCGGGGGGAAACGAGAGCAGAAATTAATGTCAATTTCCGAGTGGCCACGCCTCGTTAGCAACGCCAACAGGAAGTTCTACAAGGCGGCTCCGGCGAAGACCGCGCCACCCAACAGCAGCACAAGAAGAACACAGGCCGACACAAAGACACAGCTCTTTTTCAAAGGAAATGTTGCGGCGATTTATGGATTTCGAAGCGTTTCTCTCATTTGTCACGTTTGGCTGAGATTTTTTCATGCCATGTAATTGGTGTCAATATCAACAAAAAATACATCCATACGTCGATATTATGGAATTTCAACCATACCTTCTACATAGATATGAAACGACATTCAGCATTCACGACATGTAGTTCTTCAATGCCGCTGATACAAATTATTGTCGTGTATTTTCCATATTACTTTTACAATTAAAAATTGCAACATTTAGCCATGTTTTGTGAAAAAATAGATAATAATAATAATTATTATTATAATTATTACTATTATTATTATTATTACTATTATTATTATTACTATTACTATTACTATTACTATTACTATTACTATTATTATTATTATTATTATTATTATTATTATTATTATTATTATTATTATTATTACTACGATGTTTCTACTATCAGGTACTCCCGGAAAACGTGATACAACGAAAATGAAAAGCGTGAGTTGGCCCCAAGAAATTGAAAAATTGAATTCATTTGTCAATCGTATGATAAACGATGAGAAACTTCTTACCTGCTACGGTTTACAGGTTATTGTCCCAAAACGGTTTTCCCTGCCTCGTTTCCATTAGTGCTTGTAAAATGGAAACAATGTAGTCGTAGAGAGCATGCACTAGTTAAATTCGCAGAACATTTTTGTACTTTTTCTTAAAATTCTTACGCTACAGTACTAAATTCGCTGAAATGTGAAACTCATTGTGGCATTAACCCTTTTTAAACAGATCCCTTTCCAAAAATGACCAATTTTTAATTCCTTCTATATTTTATTAATTTATTTCCAAACTCCAATCTTGTTACATTAGTGTTCAGTTACCATGGCAAAATCTTGGTTGTGGTCAATCGATACCCTCTGAAAGTATTCAAGACCAAAAACGTTCGGAAAAATATCAGCTCATATTATATTACTGCAGCGTCAATATTATCGTTTTCAGCTTTTTATTTAAATATACTACATGGAGGGAAAATAAATAATCTTCCGTACTAATCCTCATCAATGAAAGACATTAACGTCACGTTCTGCAAGTTTCACACAAATAGGAAGCTTCACCTTCTTTCTTTCTTTCTTTCTTTCTTTTTCTTTCTTTCTTCCTTTCTCTTTCTTTCTTTCTTTTTCTTTCTTCTACTTCTTTTTAATGTTATGCTTGAAGTAGCTACTACTGACGCAGTGACCACCGCCAGCGAATGTTTATGATGATAATGTCAGAACGTGACGCGCGGCCACATGCGTCTTTGGCTCCCGCTCTCGTGGGGTCGCTGAGGGCAGCGTCCGAGGGTGCAGCGAATGCAGTGGGCAGCGCTTCGTCACGCCGCAGCCCCTCGCCTCGCCTCGCCTCGCCTCGCCTCGCCTCGCCAAGCCTCGCCACGCCCCGCCCCGCGTCTCACACAGGAAGTTCCAAACACTGGGCGAGTGTTCACCTGGTCTACACACTCCTGAACACGTCACTTCGAGTCCTAGTGCCGAATCTTCGCTGAACGAACCATCGGCGCAAAACGCCCATCGACACTCTTACGTAAGGAAGTGTAAACAAACATTTAACACAAAATTAAGGCAAGCTACTTTATTTCGATCCTCAGTGGACGCAGCAAGGGTGGAATAAGAGGAAGGGGAAACGGGGAAAACCCCCCAAAAACCTGCCACGAACTTGCTTTTCCCACCACAAATCGTACATCTTCTGAGATTTGAATTTCAGTATCCAGCTGTGAAAGGGGTACGGTCTGACCCACAGAGCTTAGAATAAACCCAGCCAATGCTGGGGCTGCTGTTCCACGGTTCGCCCATCATTCAATCCACCCACAACCTGTCGACACCGTCTACGGACAGGCGGCCAAGCTATTCTAATTAAAAGGAGGAAAAGTCTGAAAATAATGTTTTCTAAAGGATTCACGGTATTTTATAAAGAAAGAACTAGTGCAAATCTTCCCTCAAGGCAAATTATGCGTTCCTCTAACTTAAAGATTTCTACATACTAGGCATTTTTTTAAATAGGTGAAATGCACACCTTCAAAATCGTATTATAAGATTAAGTCTTCATTACGTTTCGAAACTTCAAAAAAACTCAACAGGATAATATGCAACCCATAATATGCATAAATCGCCGTAATAGAAATCCCAAATAAAATACTATTACGGTATTACACATTTTAGTTTAATAACAAAAATAAGTATTCCAGGTGAATTTCCTAATTTTACTCTATTTCTGCTCGTCGTCAAATAATTTACTTTAGGAACATCCTTTGATTACCGTTATCTCATAGAATGTTACATTTATGGCAAACAACTATAATCATTCATGTTTTAAATACAACACTTAACTGGTTTTTATAGAACATTAAAATGTTTAATTTGCTTGAATTATTTTCTTTACAAAAAAAGGCTGAATTGTCCAAATATATAATCAAACATTTCGTAATTACCAGATCAAATTTTTATATATATATATATATATATATATATATATATATATATATATATATATATATACATATTAGCTAGATAGATGGATGAATATTGACAGTTTTGGAATGAAGGTACACAATGATATAAATTATTTTCCGACATATACTTCCATTTTCTAGTTTGTTGTTATGTAATAAATTTGCCATTGTTGCAACACAGCTCCCAATATTTGCATTAACACTAGAGAGAGATAGAGAGATAGACAGAGATAGAGAGAGAGACAGAGATAGAGATAGAGAGAGAGAGACAGAGATAGAGAGAGAGAGACAGAGATAGAGAGAGAGAGACAGAGATAGAGAGAGAGAGAGAGAGAGAGAGAGAGAGAGAGAGATAGAGAGAGAGAGAGGAAGGCAGAGATAGAGAGACAGAGGAGAGAAGGAACGGGGAATAGAGAGGGCAGAGGAGATGTAGATAGAGAGAGAGACTTGAAGAGAATAGATAGAGAGAAGAGGAAAGAATAAGATAGATAAGAGAAAGAGAGAGGGCAGAGATAGAGAGAGACAGAGATGGGGAACGAGATAGATGAAGAGAGACAGAGATAGAGAAGAGAGACAGAGATAGAGAGAACGGAATGAGAGAGGGGGCAGATAGAGAGAGAGAGACAGAGAGATAGAGAGAGAGAGAGAGACAGAGATAGAGAGAGAGACAGAGATAGAGAGAGAGACAGAGATAGAGAGAGAGACAGAGATAGAGAGAGAGACAGAGATAGAGAGAGAGACAGAGATAGAGAGAGACAGAGATAGAGAGAGAGACAGAGATAGAGAGAGAGACAGAGATAGAGATAGAGACAGAGATAGAGAGAGACAGAGACAGAGAGAGACAGAGACAGAGAGAGACAGAGACAGAGAGAGACAGAGACAGAGAGATAGAGAGACAGAGAGATAGAGAGACAGAGAGACAGAGATAGAGAGAGAGAGATAGATAGATAGAGAGAGAGAAGAAAACGTCGGGAAGCATTAATTCTCGCCTGTAGTATTCTACGCTCTGGACCACTACAAAAGTGGCTCTACTAACACCAACAACGGAATAATACTTAACATTTTCATTTATTTACCGCACGGATGCAACGGAGAAAACCTACATATTATTGCAAAGCATAAATTATCCGCATAGTAGCATGGGAGACAGCACCATTTATTATTCGTGGTTACAATCTACCAACGTTTCAGTGTCAGAGCATTCACTAACGCATTTCATTTGAATGAATGACTGATTCCCTTTGTTTCAATCGCTTTTCTTGCGAAACAAATAACTGCACAAATTATTTTTTTTAAAAGCTGTTGAATCGGATCAGAATATATATGTATGGGCACAGCGTGCCTAATCCAGGCTCGTAATCTTCTGAATCATTTTGAAATCTACTATTTATACACGGTTGGGTTTCGCATAAAGGACCGACAATACGATTCAAAATATTTGATGAATATACCTAATGATACGATATTGATCTGAGCTCATACAATTGCAGATTGGGAAATATGAACATTATGACTACGTCAATCACCCGGTTCATACTGAAAATATTTGCAAAGAAAATACAATGTATCAGAGATGTTCTATTTTTGTTTCGATTGAATGTAAATAAAATGAGTTTCTGACACTTTAAATTTATTTAGAAATGGTGTTGAAAATTAATCTACTATAAGGTAAAAAAAAACATGAGTAGAAAAAAAATCGTGACATGGCATTGATGGCACGGAACACTGATTTTTTCGACGTTTCCTTCAGGGCACAACAGTTGCGATGAGATTAGTGAAGTCCGTTCCTTACAGTGAGAGTGAATATCAACAAAAAACAACAGACTGAGGAAAGCTAGTTTTACAAATGCACACATCTTTTCGTCGTTTTCGATCGATTCGGTTTCGTCGGGTTCGAGGGCGAAAGCAAAGTACTGAATAGTCCATAATGAGATGAACTTCGGAAACCTAAATGCACTAACATGTTTAAAGATGAAA